>JARKHS020026694.1:77500-113471 GCA_030143305.2 Amblyomma americanum | reverse complement strand
GAGCTCTCGCATTTCGTGCTCATTGCTCATCCTGACCAGGAACCCTACAAAGCGGCGTCTGCTTCTCATAGGGAAGAAAAGATGATTAACATAGGAGCATTCTTCTACACAGTGGCTGATAAACTTTACTTACTTTGATTTATTTTATATTTGACATAGCCATAAATTTTGTACTTTGATGAACTAGCGCAAAGCAACCCAACCGACAAAACTAAAAGTGACGACACGTGATACAGTGCTGCTCTCCATGTCGTCTCTTTTTATCTTGTCCGACTTGTTTTTCTCGGCTCTTTCAACAAGTTGTGGAAAACTACCTAGCTCAGCCGCAGCTGTTGCTTTCGAAATTTGATTTAGGAGCGCATTTTTAACCTCTAGTGATTATGAAGCCCCGGGCATAAGCTTTTATTGAACGGATACAGCAGACCGCGAGGTCTCATCAGGTTTATAGCCGATTTGAGGACATGGTGAGCTAGCTGTACTGCCCATGTTCAAGTTCGCCACAATGTTCTTCGTATGCGCTGTATTTTTTGCAGGTACCGCTTCCTCTGTCTGCTATCTCTACCAAGGATGCTATGTTCTACCAAGGGTGCTGCCCCCTGCCACGGGGGGCAGGTTGCTCAGAACCCAGTGTCCAGGCTGCCACCTGCCACGGTGGGTTGTCTGTGATGACGCCCCAAGGTCACGTTACCTACTTATACCAATCAGTGAATTCTGTCTCTGACATCGTCTGGGTCTTGGCGTTACGACAACATCATGTGACGCAATAATAATTTTTGCTGTCATAACTGCGGTGAAAATAAGCCACTAAGTAGCGACTGAAACAGACCTTCTGTATGTTTCACACACTCTGTGATATAATATCCGGCTTAAGATTGAAATCGATTGCGGTAAAAAAATTTCATGGTCCTCTTAGGGGTCTTGATCAACTCTGTATCTGCCGACGAGCTTAGTTCTGAATTTCTATTAAGTAGTCATTAATCGCTAAAAGCGCACAATATAGCACACGGTGATGATAAGCGCAATAGGTGCGGCCCCTGAGTCTAAGTAGAGCTGGCTAATTAAGCGCTTGACGCTCCACAGACCAAATATTCATTAGACCCTCAATGTCAACGCTTTGCAATAATTCAGAATATAAATGTGTGCATTTAACGAGAGCCAAGAGTGCTACAATTTTGTTCACTTCGACATGCATTGAAAGCGTTAGAATACGGCGTGTCTTGTAGCCCATATGTTCGGAAGGTGTGTGAGATCACCATGTGATCAACAATATCAGATCGACAGTCGCGAACTTTGTAGCAGCAGATCGAACGAAAATGGAAACATACCATGTACTTAACGTTGCTTTTAATACAACTGATGTAACTTTCTGGCCTTATAGGCCATGTTTAAAACTGAATTTGCGCCTTTCAGTGCTGGTGCTTCAGGCGAAGTAACCAGCGCAGGTGGTGATGCCTTCAGAACTTGTTCTGTATAGATACCTACACTGCCATTCGAGCACTGGGCGAGTGTACGGTGAGCTGGAAATATATTAGAAACTTGTTTATACTGGATAATGTGGTGTACACATTGCAACACATTTTTTTCACTACCATAGCGCGCAAAATGTTGAGTACGTGGTTAGCAAATTGTACATACAGCGAATCACGTGGTAGTGAACTTTGTTTGAAAAGGTAGTATAATAAAGAGGGCGTAGCTTTGGTGCTACCGCAGTAACAAAAAATCAATTAAATATATTCATGCATAGCAGATATACTAAGGTTGGGTGGTAAAAGAAAATACAGTTGCTACCAGCAGCGGACTGGCTTTCGAATGATATTTAAAAAGAAGAACTAAGCATCGGGCCAGCGTTTCTTTAAGGCACTACTGGGGCCACGTTTCTCAAACGTTTAACTAATCTGGCTTCTGATCATCTAACATTTCATTCGTTGCGCAGCAGAATAAACAAAAACTTCTTTTCCACTGGGTACGTACTTTGTGTTGTTCTGCTCGAGTTTTTCTACACCAGTCACGAAGACTACTCGCAGTTATGGTTAGAATTATAAGCGATAACCGTTCCAAAGCGACTAAGGCTATGATGGACGCTGTAGTGAAGGGCTTCGGAAATTTCAATCACCTAGGTTTCTTTAACGTGCACTGACATCGCACAGTACACGGGTCTCTAGAATTTCGTCTCCACCGAAATTCGACCACCGCGGCCGGGATCGAACCCGTGTCGTTCGGCTCAGTGGCCTAGCGCCATAACCGGGGAGGCTATTCTCATTTATGAATACGCACAAAATTTGCTGGTTGCTATGCCCCCGGAAATCTTTCAAGAAGCATTAAGTACTAAGCAGGAATCGCGCTCATACGCCTGCAGTAGTAGTTCGTGCATATGTTATCCCTGGACATGGTGACATTGAGGAAGGGCCTCAGTTTTTTAGTCCTGTCATAGCAATAAACAAAAAACCGCCTGAGTCTGTGAAATACGCTTTAAATTAGATGGGAACACTTTTTTTACGCTCCAGGACACTAGAAATGAACGGCGCGTGGGATGTTAAGTGCAAATTTAAATAACCATGAGCGTACGAGGCAAGAAAAGTTTTTATTTAACTATTGACACCATCTTAAAATCGTTCTAGTAGTCCGAGTGATCGATTCCTACAACAAGAGTCAATATCACCCTATTGGCACACCTAGGATCATAAACAATCGCCCAGAAACAAAAAATGGTGCTCTTCCTGATTCGTTCAAGCCGAACGCTGGAACACACGAAGGCCGATAAATTCATTTTCATACACCTTAGAGCCTTCCCTTTAAAATGTGACAGGCTAGCTTCTCGGGCATTTGATACGGAAAACGTAGCTTCTATCTCCAGGCATTTTGGTGACAAACGAATGTTCCTCTGGTGGAAGAAAAACTTTTCGTATCTGTTGAAAATATTCTGTGTGCTACCTAATATGTTTTGTAGTGATGATAAATAAGGCTTTTTGGATTAGAAAATCTCAACAAAGCTTTCTGCCCAAGGTGCCAAGCGCTCTGAAGTGCACTGTGCTCATGCAGTGCATTGATTACACCATAACAGGAAGGCCAACCGAACGACCCGCGATAGAAGCTGCTCTTTCAGCTGCGACCAGTGCGTCCTGCATGCGCGATTCAGATCCCTATGGTTGCCATGATTGTGTCGGTGGGCTAACGCGGGTATCATGAAGATGTGTGGGCTAGTGACCCACCTTTCATATCTGCAGGCTCCCTACCATACACCCTCATCCTTTCTTGTTCCCCGAGCCTATTTTAGTGGAGTGGCTTCATCTGATTAAATTCTATATCGTGCTGAAGCGTAGCCTGTGGCATCACAACGCTACGGTGTTTGCCTGTGCATGGTGGCCATGATTACCAGCGAAACATTAGATAAAATAGGCCAAAGGAGTTGGCTTATAGCTGCTGGGAACCTACATGGTGCTGTTTCTCTCTCCAAAGTGAAAGGAAGAAACATTGCGCGATATGTCCTTGGTCTAGGCCGGCATTTCCGTGTAGGTTCAATCTTTGTATTTTGCGCTGTCGCCCGTATTTACTCGTTCATAACCAAGCCTGAAATATATTCCGTTCAGTCGTGGCACCCAAACCTTTGAAGAAAACGATGTCATTGTTACGAGAGTTTATTTTATCTGTTTCCAAACTGGCAGCATCTCAATTTCGCCAGCAGTGGGCAGATTGAAAACCCTGAGAGTGGTAATGAAGTCAGATTGTTTCCTTCTTCTAAATGCTAGCCAGAAATCTATGAAAGGTACGACGAAATTTATTATTCTTGTGCCTAATTCTCGAAATGTGAAGTGCAGGAGAAACGAACAAGAGAGTCATCATACCATACCATTCCATTTCATAAGGTGCCATATCATACCATGCCATAAGATACGGAACCATTTCATATCATATTATGTCGTATCAAATCGTTACATATCATCGTCACCATCATCATCAGCCTGACTATGCCCACTGAACCGCAAAGGCCTCTCCCTCATCTCTAAAATTAACCCGGTTCTGTGCCAGCTGAGGCCGCCTCATCTCAGCCAATTTCCGAGTCTTACCTGCACAGCAAACTTTCTGCCGACCCCTAATACCCCCGCCTTTTCCTGAAATCCAGTCCGTCACCATTACCTACCATCTGCTATCTTGACTCCGCATTGTTTCTTCCCTGACCCACTTGGTTTCTTGCTGCTTTCTAACGTTACGTCTATAATTTTCGTTTCCATAGCTCGCTGCGCTGTTTCATTACCCTCCTCGTTTCTACCCCACAGGTTAGTGCCAGTAAGATACTGGTGTTGTGTACTTTGCTCTAAAGAGATTTAAGTAAACTGCCATTCATGGTCTGAGAGTGTGCGCTAAATACTCTCCGCCCCATTCTTATTCCAGTTATTACTCTTTAGTGATCCGGATATAGGGCAACTACTTGTCATAAGTAGATGTATTTATCTACCACTTCTATCTCCTCGCTACCTTCTGTAAACTGCTGTTCGCTTCGGAGAAGGTTGAATATTACTTTAAGTCTCTGGATAATAGTTTTTACACCTACTGTTTTGGTTTGGCGGTCTACGTTAATGATCACGCGTTGTGATTCGTTCTCTTGGTCATCTAGCAGAGCAATGTCGTTATCGAATCGCAGATTACTAACCTATTGCCCCACCTGTTCCTAATTCAGGTCCCTCGATACATCTTGTGAAAAAGCGTCGAATAGAACTGGAGTAATCGTATCTCCCAGTTTAGCATAGTTCTTTATTGGGATTTAATTAGACATCATACCAAATCACATATTCTATTGTGAGCCGCCGCGGTGGCTGAGTGGTTATGGCGCTCGGCTGCAGGCCCTAAAGACGCGGGTTCGATCCCGGCTGCGGTGGTCGAATTACGATGGAGGCGAAATTCTAGAGGCCCGTGTACTCTGCGATGTCAGTGCACGTTAAAAAACCCCAGGTGGTCGAAATTTCCGGAGCGCTTCACTACGGAGCCCCTCATACCCTGAGCTAGTTTGGGACATCCATAAACCATATATCCTAATATGTCGTTTTATATCATATCTGTACATAGCAAGACAAAAAAGACAGCAGATTGCTAGCCAAAATTTTGTTGTATATCATGTCCTGCAATATTTCACATACTTCTGACTTGGTAGTTGCGCGACACACACACACACACACGCACACACAAGACAGGGTGCATGACGAGCGCAATGTCCCGTACCTTGTGTTGTTTTGTGTGTGTGTTTCGTCAACTATTGTCTGAAGTACTGAACCAACTAGCCCGACAACACGTTGTACTTAGTAAGTTTTCACATCACTATCTTAATCGTTATGTAAAAAGGCTGCACACAGTTATGCACCACACAAGCAATTTGCCCGAAAGCCAACCAAAGCTGCAGTGCATTGATGAAAGCGCATTTTTTACTTTTCTTGCAGCTTCCTTCTTTCGTGTCTTTTCTATAGATATGCGCATGCTTTTGGTGCAACATTTGATATTACATGCTAGCTGTCAGTCATAAAGTCATGCACTGTAGCCTGGTTACGTTTAGAAAACATATGTTCTAGTGAAATTATTGCGAATCAAATGGATTGGTAGCTCTAGGCTACGTTAATGACCAAAACTTGTTGAAATCGCGCAAAAAAACATTCCAACTTTTTTTGGCATGTCTCGCTCAATGGAGTTAAGAATTTAGGTTGTTGTTGAAAGAGTTAAAAAGCGAGACATGCTTCTCATCGAGAGAAAAAAATTTCTCTTTGTGCACGGATGCAAGGCAGAAGATCTCATCATCCGACTGCGCACCGGCTCGAATATCATAATAACCAGTACCGATAACAAAAGCGCTGCTCAACAAATTAGGCACATCACGCAAGTGAAGTTTGGAGAGCATAGCTACGGAATCAACGCACACGTGGCGGCGCCGGAAGGAACGCTGCGCGGGGTCATCCACGGAGTGGACCCGGGGACGCCGGCCGAAGAACTCAAGGCGAATTTACAAACCCGCACACAAGAGGTGAAGATCCTGGCGGCAACGATGCTAGGCCGACCGAGCACAGCCGTCATCACCTTTGATGGTCCCATCCTCCCCAAGCAAGTCTTGTACTACGGGGGAGAGATGTGGCGCTACCCCTATAGGCTGACGCGGCAAATATGCTACGTTTGTTGCCAACACGGACATCGATCGGACGTCTGTCCGAACCCGGGAATCAAGGCATGCAGACAATGCGGCCAGAAAGATCCGGAAGAACGACTTCAATGTACACCCCAGTGACTGCTATGCGGGGGCTCCCACGCGGCGGGCACGAAGGATTGTGCACAACGACTGAAGCCAGTCAACGAATTGCGATGGGGACCCCAGAGCCAGCAGCGACGCGGCCGCAGCCGAAGCACAGGCGGGGCACGGAGACCGCGCTGGTTCCGGAACGAGGACCAGGAGCGGCATGGTGACTACCGGAGCGAATCCAGGAGTCGCAGCAGCAGCCAGGGCCAGGGCCAGAGCCGGGAGCGGGACGAGTCCTACCCACCCCTGGGCGGCCAGCAGTCCTGGGTGAAGCCGAAGCAACACCAGAAGAAGAGCGGCGGAGTCAAGGTGAGCTGGGGAGCCGGCTCTCCCAAGACGCTTTTTGCTCCGCACAACAACACAAACACACAAACAGAAAATGAAAAAAGGCTTACTGTCGAAATTAATAACATCAGGAAGGAACAGGAACAAGAGCAGACCCGAGAGGAAAACAGACAGCTTAAGAAACAAATAAGCGAATTAATAGCGGAAATGCAAGAGATGCGAAAGGCAGGCTGCTCGCCTGTCAAGGCACCCTCACCCCCACAACAGAGTGTAGAAAGTTTACAAACTAATGAAGGAGGAAACTCAACAATAGACGATCTAAAGACATTCATGCAGCAGCAAATGCAGCAGATGCAGCAGCAGATACAGCAACTAAATCAAAAGATAGCCCTGCAAGATCAGAGCTTCCGCAACTATGTAAAGAGTCAAAACACACAGAAGACAGTAAATGACGTTAGGGACCGCCTCTACAATGAGCGCAGGTTTGGATCAGAATCCCAGGGAACAAAAAACAGTACCAATACAATAACAAAGCAGGACAACAACAACTAGAGATATGGTAGTGGAATTGCCGGAGCTACAGGCGTAAGCAAGGGCTCTTACAGCAATTCATTAGCACTAGAGGAAGCCCACCAGATCTAATACTACTACAAGAGACAAATTGCACCCCAACCCTAAAAGGATACTCATGTCAGGAGAACGGAAGAACAGCAACTCTCATTAGCAACAAAATGACAACCATAGCTCATAAGAAGTTTGAAGACACACACCTAGAACACATAGTAACTGAAGTGATTCCCAAGAGAAAAAGAAAAGCTAAACGCACTTTTATAGTAAATTTGTACAGCCCACCTAAAAATAAAGGAGACTTCATTAAGCTTTTTGCGGAAGCAAAGAAGCTTGCAGGGCAGAATACCCTAATAATAGCAGGGGATTTTAATGCGAAAAGCCCACAATGGGGCAGCAGGATCGAAGATAAAAAGGGGCGGGGCATCTGCACAGCAGCGGAAAACATAGGCTGCGAGTTACTCACAGATGAAAGTCAGCATACTAGACAGGGTAATAGCGTAAGCGTGGACAAATGTCCCGACCTAACCTTGTCAGGGGCGCTAAGCAAGTCGAATGGGAGAGCCTGCAAGAAAATTTCGGCAGCGACCACTACATCATTAGGGTCAGCACAGAGGCAGAAAGCATCAAAAGGAAGATCGGCAAGGCAAACCTAACTGACTGGGATGCCTTCCGCACCCACTGCAAGCAAGTGAAGGACGACATAACTTCGGCAGAAGATTGGAGCCAAGAGCTTAGACAAATCAGGGATCTCTACACTAAAGAAGTGGATCGAACAGAACAACCACCAGAAGTGGAAAAGCGACTCCTCAGGCTCTGGGAGGCAAGACGAGGCCTGACCAAGCGGTGGAAGCGCCAAAAGCTAAACAGAAAGCTAAAGAAGAAGATTGCCGAAAGCACCCGGCAAGCAGAGGAATATGCAACGCAGCTGGCAAGACAAGGGCGGCAGCAGTTTAGTACCTCGCTGAATGGCACCCTCAGCACGGCTAGAACGTGGCAGATCCTCAGAACACTGATGGATCCGAGCAAAAGCAAGGCGGAAAGCAGCAAATCCATCCAAAGGCTAATTCATCAGTACGAAGGTACAGAAGAACAGCTGCTCCCGGCAGTACGAGAGAAATGCTACGGGAAGGACCAGGTAGACGGCTACCAAGGCGACTACCAGGGCGAAGAAAACCCAACCACGGACAGACCCATCACAAGAGAAGAGGTCGTCAAGGCCATAAGGGCAACAACGAAAAATACGGCAGCAGGGGCGGACAAGATTCATAACTCGTTAATGCGAAATTTAAGCGACGAAGCAATCAGCCAACTCACCCTATACCTAAACAAACAATGGGAAGAAGGGACGGTCCCAGCGGAGTGGAAACACGCCGTAGTCGTCATGATCCCCAAGCCCGGCAAGAAACTCCAAATTGAAAACCTCAGACCGATCTCGCTAACATCATGCCTAGGCAAGCTGTACGAGAGAATAGTTACCCGACGAATACAAACGCATCTAGAAGACGGAGAATGGTACCCCAACACCATGTTCGGATTCAGGGCAAATTTATCAACCCAAGACATCTTGCTACAACTAAATGAAGAGGTACTCGAAACAATGCCAAAGAATAGGGAGAACGTTGTCATGGCCATCGATATCAAAGGGGCCCTTGACAACGTATCCCATGCCACCATTATGGAAGGACTTAACACCACCAACTGCGGGAAGAAGGTCCATGACTACTTTAGAAGCTTCCACACGGACAGTACAGCGACGGTAGGCCTAGGAGACCTGCGGAGTGACACCTTTCAAACGCCATGCAAGGGCACTCCGCAAGGCTCAGTAATCTCGCCAATACTCTTTAACATAGCGATGGCAACCTCGCCAAGAAACTCAGCCAAGTCCAGGGGATTAGTCATGCAATGTACGCAGACGATATCACCATCTGGACCACCCAAGGCTCACTGGGGGAGAAGCGGGAGGCGCTACAAGAGGCTGCCACCTGCATTGAAGAATACACAAAACAAAGAGGACTTAAATGCTCCACGGAAAAATCTGAGCTCCTCAGAGTGGGTAGGCACCCTACGGATGCTCCACTCGAAATAAAACTAGAGGGCCAGAACATCCCGGAACAAAAAATGATCAGAATCCTCGGCATGTGGCGGCAAGGAAGCCGGAAGTCCAGTCATACACTCAGCCTGCTAAGTAAAGCGGCAGGACAAGTAGGCCGGATGATCAGCAGAGTAGCACACAAGAGGTATGGCATGAAGGAGGAGGACACACTCAGGCTAGTCAACAGCCTAGTGGTCAGCCGGGTAACATATTCATTACTGTACCATGTGACTATCAAAGCAGCGAAGGAGCAAGCGGAGACAATACTCCGGAAGGCATACAAAACAGCTCTTCATCTCCCAAGAAATACATCCAACGACAAGCTCATGCAACTCGGAATCAGCAACACCTTCGAAGAATTAAGAGAATGCCAGCTCAAGCCACAAATACGAAGACTTAGCAACACAACCACTGGAAGGGCGCTCCTGACAAAGCTAGGTCCGGAAATAGAAAAGCCACAAAATAGCAGGGCCGCAATGCCAGACCCGCTAAGAAAGAAGCTATGCATACAACCTATCCCCCGAAACATGGATCCAAACCTCCACGCTAACAGGAGACAGGTTAGTGCAGAATTTTATGAGAGGAATATGGGGCATCGGGACAACACAGTCTACACTGATGCCTTCCTATACCCCCAAACACACAAAAATAGCGCGGTAGCAGTAGTTGTAAATTACCACGGAGAACACATCACAAGCCTCACAGCCGAAGTATCTAACATAACGGAGGCAGAGGAGATTGCTGTCGCCCTGGCAGCGAATGAAGGATATGGGACAGGGAGATCCCTTAACATGTTAACGGATTCACAAGAGGCGTGCCGGAACTATACTAGAGGCAGAATTAGCAGCACGGCACTCAAGATCCTCAGTAGAGCTCTGCTCCCTGACGGACGACCAATACACAACATAAACTGGATACCGAGTCACGCAGGGATCAGGGGCAACGAAGGGGCAGACAACCTAGCTCGAGGAATGACCAGCCGAGCAGGAGCGTCATTAACCCCGGAGGGGCCCCAGATTAATTGTGGGGACAGCTATTCGGAATTATTAAACCTATATAAGGGGCTAAGATTGCAATACCCCCCACCACATAAAGCATTATCCAAGGAGGAAGCCACAGGATGGCGAAGACTGCAAACAGGCTCCTTCCCAAACTTATACATATTAAACAAGATGTTCCCCACACAGTATAGCGCCAACTGTCCGTGGTGCGGAGCAAAACCAACACTATATCATGTCACATGGGAGTGCGGAAGAAATCAAGCATTCCACAAACACAAAACACCAAGTGCGGAGCAATGGGAGAGCCGGCTCACCAGCTGCGAGCTAGGGGTCCAAAGGGCCCTCATAGCACACGCAAGCGAGGTGGCCCGACTCAGTGGAGCCCTGGACTAGGGGCCCACCCACGGCCAAGGAGGACCCAAGCTTCAAGACGAAGACTTCGTCCTCTACCGCTACTACTTCCTAAAGGAACCAATAAAGTTTTTCATTCATTCATTCATTCTTTGTGCACACATACACAAGCGGGCCCTTTAACACTGTCCTTCGCTAAAAAAAGTTTCTGCTTTGTTTCCGAAAGCTCTCATGTTGCCATTTTTAACAAGATAGCTAGTGCTAAGGATACCGCTCAGCGGAAAACGTGGCGTCGTCGTCGTTGTGACTAAAAACCCGAGAGATACAGGTAGCTCACCTTCCACCTAGACCACATAACCTTGTAATTTCGTCACAACCTGCCGACTGTGGCAGGTGGAAACCTGCCCATCTGATTGTGAGCGAATTTCACACCGTGGGAGGCAGGAGTTCAATGAATGATTGGACTCGAAGGGTTGCTCGGGAAGAGCAACCTGCTCTCACCAGCCCCATCAGTGGCAGCACCTGTCACCGCAGGGCAGTGGCGCACAGCTTAACCGCTGTACTACCGCTCCAGGAGTGGCATGAATACTCGCAGGGATCTACGAACGTAAAGTAGAGAATGACCAATTCCGAATGTATATGCATTCACCCATTAACGCTACCGCGTTAGGTGTTTAAGGTGGAGGTGAAGTGGCCAGTCTTGGATTTTGCCCGCTTGCTAATTTTAACCAGTTGATGTGTACCCGTCAAAATTGCGCCAGGAGGATTTACGCTCTTTGTTTTATGGAATCTATTGAGGATTTTTGTTCTTTGTTTTATGTAATTTATTAAGCAGAAGCAATTTACGCTATTAGAGACGCTATAGGGGAGGGCTCCGTAAATTTCGATCACTTGGGGTTCTTTAACGTACTATGAAATCGCACAATACACGGGCCTCTAGCATTTCGCCTGCATCGAAATGTGACCTTCGCGGCCGTGCTCGAATCCACGTCTTTCGGGATATTTGGGCAAGCTTTTTGAGGCGTGCAGTTATTTCGCTAATTCGCAACCACAGCTGGGAGGCGTATAGTGTGCCTTCGAATTAAAAACAAAGCTATGTGGCTTCTTTCTGTAGCGAGTAAAAGAAAAGAAAATTCAGAGCTAGTACTTCAGTGGATGGATGCAAAATGAGGAAAGAAGTGTACCAAGCCCACTCCTCAACTGTTAGCAGAGGTGCTATGTGTCTCTATGAGGCTCGCTCAACGGTTGAAACCGCCGTCGTCAATTTAGCGTCTCCTTATAGTGCCTCGTGTTCGCATATTGTGCCCGCCTCACCGCCTGTGTTTCGCATGCTACAGCAGCGTGATCTACCTTCTTTTTTCTCTCTCCCTGCATTCAGATTACCCTCAGCGCTAATTAATTGAAGGTTGCCAACTTACTTGGCATCACGGCGCACTCATTTAAATGATTGTTTACGTATGTAATCACCTGAAAGCGTTAGATCACTGAGGGTTTCGTTCCAAATCGAGACTCATTACTGTGCTGCATACAGAATATGCACAGACGTTATGCCAGAACATATACTCCAGAACTCTGAGTAATTGATCACAGCACTTATAAAAGCATATGATAAGTGAATTTTGCGTTTAAATTTGCGCATTGAGTGAAGGAGAAATTCGGGCGAGTTGGTATGTGTTTATTTTTGCCAGCGCACCAAAGACGGGACGAAAGACGAAGGTATAACACGAACAAGCGCTGACTATTAACTGGGTTTATTTAAACAAGATACACATATATCGGCTTTGAAAAAAAATCAAAACCAGAAAGCTTTCTAAAAGACACGTAGGAGTAAAGATATTCCAATTCTCTCTCATACAATGCAACGAAAAGGCTTGCCCTGCACACCGTCGCAGATAGCAGTTGAATTTAATATCAGTCGAGAGAGGTCACGACATCACAACCTGACCACCGTGTTGTAAACTGCGTAGTTGCTAGGCACTGCAATTTCTCTTTCCATCACGTCACCTGTTTATGTCATGCTGATGTTTGCATTGTCACAAAACTTAATAGGATAGTTTCTAACCGCCCGCTGCCCATCTCACTTTTATTGCGCTAACCGTGTTTGCAAAACCATGCGCATAAGGACAGATTTCACTACGCTAAGGAACCACCGGCCATTTTGACATTTTGGCTTCGTATTACATGCCCTGCCTGGGCCCATTTCTTCCTACTTTTGACTTGGGTATCATTCATTGGCTTTTGTTCACTTACCTACTCTGCTCTCGATGACTCTTATTAAGTATACACCAATCTGTTATCTCACTTCACATCGCGGTCCTGAACTTAATTTCATTCCCTTTACCACGTCACCAAATTGCACTGCACATGAAAGTAGTGTGAAGATACAGCTACCGCATACTTTCCTCTTGAGGGATAGCGGTAGGTTGCTAGTCACGATCTAAAACTAATTACCGAATGCACTTAGCCTCATTCTTATTCTTTGAACTATTTCCCAATAGTCACATTAAAATATACCTTACCTGTCTTTAACGCTGAGCGGCCGCTGTACGAAGAGGCCCATTGTACCCAGAAGACCAACTACCTCTGAGTTTCCAAATCTCATACCAAAGTCAGTGGGAGACTGCGCTGCTCAGCCCTAACCCGGAGGTCCAACTCCGGTTAGTAGGTTGGGCCTCGAAGGTCGCAATAATGCATGGACTTCAAGCCGCCTAGCGCCATCGGGAGGGTGCGCGCACTGTCTAAACCTCATCCCGAACCCCTGACCTGTTTTTCTTATGACAAATAGAAGTTTGTTTCTCGTCCTGTGCGAGCTGACCCATCTACAGTGAGGTTAGTAGCAAAATGAAGAAGGTTAGCATATATTTCCGGTTCAGTAAGGCATGTTGCTGGGCAAGTTGGTTAAGCATCTTTGAAACTTGGAAAGAATCCACCTTGGCGCAAATAAAACCACACGCACTGTCCGTTGTCTACTTGTCTTTCCTTTGTGTGTGTGGTTTTACTTGCGCCAAGGTGGATTCTTTCCAAGTTTCAAAGATATATTTCCGGTGTTTTTTTAGCTAGACATCCGGCTAATCACAATAGGTTTGCGGTATTTGTAAAGCTCGAATCATTATGATTGTACTGTAATACCTTTTACATTGCACTGAAAAATTTATGATGATTGAAACGCGACGGCAGTTTGACCCAGTAATGCCATGGCTACGTGTTTGGTCCGACCGAAGTGGTCTCAACGATCCATTTCCCCTAGGCATTTCATCAAAGATATGCCAAGCACCAGACCATAGTAAAGCTTGTATTTAAATGAAATAGGCTGCTTTAGTAGCTTAAATTGTTTAGTAGCTTAAGTTCGACTACCGACCAAAATAGTGAGCAAGACGCTAAAGGGCTGCTCCGATTTTCGTAGCAGTAAATATAAAAATAAAAAACTCTCATTCATCTCTGTTTCACTGGAATGCAAACCTTAATTTTGTTGTTGTCTGCTAGACATAATTCATAATTTTCTTTTATTAGCTATCGGTAAACATCCCTACTTGAGAAAAGACAACAACGCTGGCAGTGCGTTGGGATCTAGAGTGCATGCTAGCCTCACTGGCGACTGAAATAATGTTTTCGCTATCTTTCTTTTTCCAGTCGCCTCCAACATGCCGCGCATATCGTTATATTACTTTCCCACGCGAAATCTTGACCTTGTGCGATTGTACTGCAAGTCTGTGTGTAAAGTTTACATGAACGAATCGCATATTTTTTGCAATGCTAAATGATCTGCTTGGGGATACTATGAATGCCTTAGGTATTTTCTTAGGAACTAACTTTCGGCATTGATTTTATGGCGCGTTCGTTCTAAAACGACAAGAATTTAAACCAGTCAGCACGGATTGTAGGGATGACTGCTCCCAATGCATAAACGATTAGAGGCTAATCGTATGCTCTAACGAGGCTTCCGCGGGATGCAAGGCCCTGAAGAGCGTGTATGTATTGCTGCTTCAATCCAGTGAAAGTGTGCTAGTGACAAAACTTACGAATGAATTAACTACCATCTGTGCATGTTTCACACATGCTAAATTAAATCCACCCCTATAAGTGAAATCACAAGCAGCACAGGCAATAGGATCCAAAATATTAGAAATCGATGGTTTCACCCTGCTGCCTTGTAGGACCGACCTGTGTCAATACGTTTCCGATATAGGGACGATTACCCGTGCTGCTTGGGACATGAGGTCCCTTTAAGATGAAGAACAATCTGCCAAATTCGAAATGCATTCACAAGCGGTTTCATCGGTTTTCCTTAAATTTTTAACCACCCGGTTCATTTCGCAGTAACTTCCACAGATGTAATCTTGTAATAACGTAATCTTTTGCTTGTTTGCTCTATACACCGCGCATGGTTTTTTTCTGTCGCTGGAAAGAACTGAAGGGAAAAAAATTCATCAACTCAACAGGAAAAATTTATGAAAACAATAATGTACACCAGAGTGATCGGTAGATCGATTATGTATTAGGCTTCCAAGACGCAGTGCTCTATACAAATGAAAGCATACGACAGAGGCCAGTTGAAATAATACGGCAGAAAATACTTTGCAGGAATCATTTTGCGGTCGGAAATAAAACAAAAAATTCATTGCACACAGTAGTCGCATCACACTCGTTTGTAAGGAGGCGTGACGTACGGCTTTTGTTAACAGTACTGTTGGTTTCTTTCCTCTTTATCATATGTCAGCTAAGCGTTTGATTCCGGTTGTTCAGACCAGAAGTTGAGATGATCTTGAAGAGTTCGCGTGGAGACTGACTGGCTTCAAATTTTAACTTCTATGAGAGCCTCGCTAGATTGGCCTTTAAGAAACATGGCCAGACCGCTTACGGCACGTGCTTCTACAATTTGTACCAGTTCCCTTCCTTGGCTATGCTCGGTTTTAATTTCCTGCCTACCATTCGTCGTCATCCCACTCAAACGCACCGTTTCCACCAAAGACACCGGCACCGGCGCCGCCGTTTCCACGCAAACGTGCATTTCCAGCTGCGGCAGCTCTCCCGGCCGCACCAGCTTCTGCGGCGGCACGAGCATTTGCAGCTGTTCTTGCATCGGCTTCTGTTTCAGCCCCGAAGCCTGCTCTGGCACCCAGGCGAATCCCAAGGTTTAAACCAACACCACCTCGCATTCGAGCACGGAGGCGACCTAAGCCGCGTAGTCTGCCACGAGCGCGACCGCCTAACAAACCGCCCCCATGCAATAGACCCCCTGCACCAGCTTTAGCACCTGCGCCTAGACCAGCACCAATGCCTGCACCCAAATATTTGTCTCCCAGGAGGCCGCGCCTTCTCATTCTTTCCAGCCGTCTCAGTAGGCGTCTCCTTGCACGCTCCCGTCGCCTCCTGAGAAACTTGGTTCGAAAGCTCTCAGTGCGACCCGCGCTTCCTCCTCTCATTCCAGAGCCACCCAGACCTCTACCTAAAGTTTAATTATCGTGGATGCCTCTACTTTCTGAGAAACCGCCGCCTAAGCCGCCTGTTCCAAACGGACCAGCGCTGATGCCTCCGCCTCCAGGGAGGCCACCCGCGATGCCTTCCGCTCCAGACGGACTTCCGCCAATGCCTGCAGTTAAACCACCACCAATGCCTGCCGTTCCAGACGAACCGGCGTCGGTGTCTCCTTCTCGAGAGAGATCCCCAAGGATGCCTCCAATTCCAGATGGAATACCGCCTATACCTGCTGTGATACCACTGCCCATTTCTGCCCTTCCACACATTCCGGCGCTTAAGTCTCCGCCTCGAGGAAGATCACCGTTGAGGCCAGCCCTTGCGAAAGAACCACTTGTTGTACGGCTGCCTCCAGCAAAACTACCGCTGATGCCGCCTTCACCGGGAAGACGGCGGCTTATGTCTGAACTTCCAGAGAAACAGCCTCCGATGCCTCCACCTCCAGAATCACTGCTGCCCTTGCCTGCATATTCTACTGGCCCTGAGTCTGCAGATAAACGTATCCCAGCTCCTTCTCCCGGACTGTCTCGTGCAAACAATGCCCCAGAGGACCCCAAGCTCCCTGAAAGCCCTCCACCCGACATTGAGCCTTCATTTGTGCCCATACCGCCTCCTGGGCCTCCAAATAGACGTGCGCCTCCACTTCCACCTCCTCCGAAGCCAGAGCCTCCCCCTCCTTCCATGTGAGCACCGGAGAATCTATTACGTCCTCCTTCTAAGCTGCTGCCATAGCCTCCATTAATACGAAGTCCACGGAGGCTGTCGTCATGGACGCCACCGCCATTGTTCCCACTTCTTCGACTGCCACCACTGGAGCGACTGGAACATCCACTTCTGTCGTTGCAGCCTACGATGTATTTGTGGGATAAAAAAAGAAACGGAAATTTTCAAAACATCCTTTTATACTCAGTTTTCGCAAATATTAACAAATACACATTAGCAGAATTGTTCCTACTATATTATCAGTGAATATGAAATGGTCAGCAGAAGCAGAACATTGACTTTCAAAATGTTACATTGCGCCCGATCCCGCGGGGCAGAATGAGACGCCATTCTAACATAAGCATATTACTCAGTTTTCTAATGAATGCATCCGAACAAGCATCCATGGAAACCAAAACGATCTTTTCAGCCTGTTCCTGTAAGAAATACTGAATCTAAGCCCTACGCAGCACTGTTTTGTTCCATGACTCGCTTCAGACGTGATACTGAGCAGCCAGGCTATGCGCGTCGCCTGGCGCATCTTCTCAATTTCCTGCCTCCTTTTCAAGTTTTCATGCTTGACTTTCACAGACGTTCCATCTTGCATTTCGTTCCTACCCAAGGTATAGTAGATATTCTTGACTAACAAAACGTGAATATGCGATGTGGAATTTGATTGTAAGACCAACCGAACGGAGCTTGCTTTAGACTCTAAGCGATATTTCGCCCTTCCGGGAGCAGCGACGACCTTTAGCCCTCGAAAAGGAAGCTCTGCCAGCGAAAAAGTAAACTCGGGTTATGACTAAAAAACCACAGCATACAAAGGACAGAGGGAGAAGACAACACAGGGCGGTACTTACAACTGAAATTTTATTGAAAAACAACATGGCTATTACAGATGGGAAAAACGTGTGTGCTACAATAAAAAAGACAAGGAAGCGGAAAATATTAACACACAAAAAGAAAATCTCCTAGGAAGATAAAAACGGCAGGTTACACATAGAAATGAAAAAGCGATAATGGTACCAAAACTAAAATGGAAAGCTCCTGATAATGATAACAACCCAGGTTCAGAAACACAAAAAACAACAAACGCTGGTGGAAGTGATGCCGCAGAATGAACAAAGAAATACCAGGGTGCAACAAAGAACTCAAACTGCAAAAAACAGTTCTTTTTGCAAGATAGCTACCGAAGGAGAGCTAACCAATTCGTCGAGTTGTGAACGTAAAATGGCCACTGCCTCTACAATATCTCTTTCAAGTTGACGCTTTCTTCTTGCTATTATCTCTGTGCGGCTCAAATAAGGATAACAACCTTCACAACTGCGACAGTGAACTGGCAGATTTGAGCCGCCAGCCTCCTCTAAGGAACGCGCATGCCCTCTTAAACGATCATTAAGGCATCTGCCCGTCAGCCCGATATAAGTGCGGCCACACTTGAGAGGGATCTTATAGATGACGCCTGTTGTGCACTCTACACGCTTATTCTTTTCTAAGTGCTTCTTTGCACAGTTGCCTTGTTTCGAGTTCCCCTCCCCCACCATTGCACACAGTTTCGAAAGTTTACATGGCGCTGAAAAAACTAGGTCAATCCCAAATCTGCCTGAAATTTTCTTAATGTGGTGAGAAGTCTTATGCAAGTAGGGGACAACTGCATATTTTTTCTGGAAAGCCCTTTCCTGGGAGAGGGTCTTGTCAGTCTGCCGGAGCCTATTGACAAAGGATTCAGCAACTGCTCGTAACAGTGGGTTCGGAAAGCATGCATTTTCCAGCCGCTCCACCTGGCAGGCAAAACTAGAGTGCAGTCTATGTACGCATGGCATTAAAAGCGCTGATCGCCGACATGAAGAGGCCACACCCCTCTTTATCACCTTAGAGTAGGAAGAATCGAAGGGCAACAAGGCTTTTTTGGACCTAGGTTGGAAGGCGTAGCACACATGTTCCGAATGTCTAAAAAAACAGCTTCAAGTCTAAAAACTGGATAGACTGATCCGGGGGTAGCTCGAGGGTGAATTTAAGAGCGCTAGAGCAACTGGAAAAACCAACTAAAGCCTCGCCAGAACCCCATGATGAGCAGGTGCCAACTGTGCCTTCTCCGTGGATGTGGAGGAATTGTTCTACTCGGTGCCCCATGGTGAACTTTTCAGTGCAGTTAGACAATTGATCGATGTTGGCGGCGCTGTTAGGTTTCAGAATTCCGGTGGTGTATCTCCTGATTCCTTTCTTCAACTGCTTAGTTTTATCTAGGTTTCAGTATGGTTCTCTTTGAGGATGACTTGTATGTCCAAAATACAGGAATTTATATTGGTTCCAGTGTGGCTCCTGTGCTTTGTGAAAATTTTCTTGCCCATTTGGACCTCATCCTCAAACTTAAGCTCACTCTTCTCTTCATTATAAATGTTTAGAGATACCTTAATGATTTTTTAATTATTTTAAAACTTTCACGCAATGACGTGCTATCTAAAGTAGCTGATGAGGTTTTAGTTGATTTTTCCAGTTGCTCGAGCGCTCTTAAATTCACCCTCGAGGTACCCAAGGATCAGTCTATCCAGTTTTTAGACTTGAAGTTGTTTTTTAGACATTCGGAACATGTGTGCTAGGCCTTCCAACCTAGGTCCAAAAAAGCCTTGTTGCCATTCGATTCTTCCTACTCTAAGGTGATAAAGAGGGGTGTGGTCTCTTCATGTCTGCGATAAGCGCTTTTAAAGCCATGCGTACATGAACTGCACTCTAGTTTTGCCTGAGAGGTGGAGCGGCTGGAAAATGTATGCTTTCCGAACCCACTGTTACGAGCAGTTGCTGAATCCTTTGTCAATAGGTTCCGGCAGATTGACAAGACCCTCTCTCAGGAAAGGGCTTTCCAGAAAAAATATGCAGTTGTTCCCTATTTGCATAAGACTTCTCACCACATTAGGAAAATTTCAGGCAGATTTGGGATTGACCTCGTTTTTTTCAGCGCCATGTAAACTTTCCAAACTTTGTGCAATGGTGCGGGAGAGGAACTAAAAACAAGGAAAGTATGCAAAGAAGCACTTAGGAAAGAATAAGCGTGTAGAATGCACAACAGGCGTCATCTATGAGATCCCTCTCAGGTGTGGCCGCACTTATATCGGGCAGACGGGCAGATGCCTTAATGATCGTTTAAGAGAGCATGCGCGTTTCTTAGAGGAGGCTGGCGGCTCAAATATGCCAGTTCACTGTCGCAATTGTGAAGGTTGGTACTCGTATTTGAGCCGCACACACATAATAGGAAGAAGGAAGGGTCAACTTGAAAGAGAGATTGTAGAGACAGTGACCATTTTACGTTCACAACCCGACGAATGGGTTAGCTCTCCTTCGGTAGCCATCTTGCAAAAAGAACTGTTTTCTTGCAGTTTGAGTTCTTTGTTGCACCCTGGTATTTCTGTGTTCATTCTGCGGCATCACTTACACCAGCGTTTGTTGTCTTTTGTGTTTATGAACCTCGGTTGTTATCATTATCAGGAGCTTTCCATTTTAGTATTGGTGCCATTATCGCTTTTTCATTTCCACGTGTAACCTGTAGTTTTTTATCTTCCAGGAAAATTTTCCATTTTGTGTGTTAATATTTTCCGGTTCCTTGTCTTTTTGATTGTAGCGCACGTGTATTTCCCATCTCTAAAAGCCATGCTGTTTTTCAATAAAATTTCAGTCGTAAGTACCGCCCTGTGTTGTCTTCTCCCTCTGTCCTGCGTCTGTTGCGGTTTTCTTAGTTATAATGTCGCACCAACTGGCCTACAACTTTATCCTGTTAGGCTAAATTCGGGTGAGCGCTCTCTATGCAGATTTCAAGGACTGAACGTTAAGCCAAGGAAATGAACAGAGAGATGAACGACATTGGTTCGAAAGTGGTTCAATTCCATTCACCGGCACGCATTTTGTTAATTTATTTCAGCTGTGACTCTCTCAGGGTGAACGTTTGCACCCCTACTTTGATCCCTCCGGACGAACAGTTGAGCACTAGGAATAATTCGTGGCTAGAGTAAAGGTTAGCCTCTCTGCATTTAGTCTCAGAAAGACTGATGCTTTTAGCAACGGAGTTCGTCTCCGAGAGGACCATCTTCAGCTCCGAAAGGGCGGTATGCGCTCTTGATGGTCGGATAAAGTCCGCCGTTTAGATGCTCAAATACTTCAGGCGGCACTTAAGCTCCGCCTTCAGGCTATGGCACGACAGCGTTAACGAATCCCTTGACTGACCTTAGTTACTTGCTTTATGTATCACATCACACACACACAGACACTGTTCTTTCTTTAACCATCACACAACGCTGAACGTGTCCTTCATAGTACAATGCGAAAGAACTAGAGATTCCTGCCTCGCAAGTACTCCTCTTTCACCTAGGTTCTGTCTACAGCGTTTTAAAAATGGGCGTACAAAACAGCACGTTGTGTAGACACAAATAAGAAAACTAAAGGGACACCTAATATATGCCGTAAGGGTATGGTACGATAGAGGTAATGAATTAATACCCATATGTGCGAGATCGGGCATCGTCTGCTTTACGTTGATAGATCGCGGGGAGCCCTCATTCCAATTCTCGCGCAGTGGTGCAGCGGTTAAGCGATGCGCTATTGCCCCGGCATGTGGCTGTTTCAAAAAGCCACATGCCGCGGCAGCCACATGCCGCATGTTTCAGCCAGCCACCAGTGGGGAATGTGAGAACCAGGTTGCGCCTCTTGTGACCAATCAGTAACTTCACTGCTACTTGCGAAGGTGAGCAGTTTGCTCATGATGCAGTGGGCAGGTTGTAACGACATAACAATGCTACGTGACATAGCTGACAGGTGGGCCATCTGCGTTTTCGCCCACAATGCCGACGAAGCCACCGACAACGCCAGATTTTCTGGAGAACTCAAGTCTCAACACTACCCCGTTGATAAACTTTCAGCAGTACTTGCGCTTTGCCTTCCTTCATTTTCATCTTCTGTACAAGGCATCCTTATTGGGGCACCAAAACGCTTGGCGGAGCTGCTTGACGCTCTCGAGAGCATTCTTCATTTCTTTTCAGCGCCTATTGGCAATGAGGGTTACTTTTTAGTACATTGGGACTACCATTGAGAGCGACAAAACAAAGAAAGGAAGAAAGAAGCTGAAATAAAGTCATCTAAACCATAGAGGTTACCTCGATATCGCTTTCTGCCCCATATCTACCCTGTTGTGAAACTAATTTTCTTCTAAGAATGCGAAAACCACGCCCTCGTAAACTTTTGATAAATTAAGGCTAAGAACTCATTGTAACAAATAAGCCTATATTTAATCTAGGAAGCTTTTTTTGGGCTTCATTGTACTGAAAATGTGGCCTGCAGTAAGTCGATTTTTTAGACATACTGCTCGTTTCACAAGCCTAACTGCGGAGCTTTTTTTCTCTGATTTGTAAAAACCAATTTGGAAAGCGGAAAATAAATACATTGTTTGCGAGGCAAACTGTTTAAGATGAATACGCAGTGAAATTTATTGCGCGTTTTAATGTTTGGTGGCGATATGTAAAGGTCGCATATTGACCCATGATACATTTTGCACCACTCTTCCCTACGAAGATACTGCTTTATTCACTACTCTCTTGTGAAAGATACTGAAGTGAAGCAACAACACACTGCACTCAGCATCGCGATATGAATCTAAGAAATCATAAAGATTTTACAATTTTCTCGGCTGTGATGCTAATGGCGACAGCCAGATTGCCGAATTTGGGTGTCAGGCATACTGTGGGCGACGAGACAAATTCAGTGAGAGGCGAATTGGCACTACTAATATGTCTGTTTAGTTTCATTATTGGAATACTCGGTCATTGCTTCTGCAATTCATCGCCACCTAGCATCCCTTGATGTCGATAAAATACAAAGAATTCAACACAACTGACGTCAGTGTATATTACAGTAATAAATAGCGGAGTAAAAGATACGGACAGAGGGAGGACACCATGACAGTCGGCGCGAAATGTCGTCCGCTCTTTACTATACCTGTGCCTTTTAGTGTGATAAATGTTACCATAAATTTAATAAAATTAACTAGCTCAATTGTTAGCGACATGTTTCTTCTCATGGCCATGTCTACTTACATATAAAAGATAAAATTATTGAAAACAGAAAAAATGCTTCTAACACTGGGTCTATTTATAGATCTTAGGAAAGCGTTTGACACTGTACAACACGATATATTATTAACGAAGCTAGAGATCTGTGGGATTTGGGGTGTATCACTCAGACTACTTGAAACATATCTGAAGGGTAGGTCCCAGTATGTAATTATAAACAACTGTATGTCTAGTAAAATGAAGTTACAGTACGGCGTCCCTCAAGGATCAATTCTGGGGCCTTTACTATTTCTTATATACGTGAACGATATAACCATGATACCAGAATCTCCTCAATTAATCATGTACGCCGACGACACTAATATATTATTTACGGGAGCAACAAAAGCATACTTAGAAAAATCTGTAAACGAATACTTACTAAAACTATCTACGTGGCTGCAAGCCAATCGTATATGCCTAAATATAACAAAATCTAAATACGTAATTTTCAAACCCACAAGAAAGCGAGATGAAAGTCCCATCAACATCAGGTACGACGGCAACCCGCTGGCAGAGGTCACCGAGCAAAAGTTCTTGGGGGTATGGTTCAGTGGTGATCTCTCATGGAACACCCACGAAGATAGCCTTAAGTCCGAATTATCACGGTTTACAGGCTGCCTCTACCGAATTCAACACTTAATTCCATCTTGGTTGAAGCTGACATTATATTATTCTCTGTTCTACTCTAGAATAAGCCATATTATACTAGTTAAGGGCACAACTGACTGAAATTACAACAAATTAATTACTTTACAGCAGAAAGTGCTACGCATATGGGAAACTTACTATGAGGATAAACGGAAACTAAGAACTCACCCACTTTTTAGTAAGTACAATATTCTGAGGGCAGACCAGGTATACTACTTCAAGCTGCTACAATGGATACATAAGAACAGACTGCATAACGTACCTACGGAGAGTGTAAGCCCGTACGACTTCAGAGATCCGAAAATAAGAATGCCAATAGTTAGAACAAACTATGGCCGGCAAACACTACCCTTTCAGGTTACCATAATGCTCAAGAGAAGAGACATTCCCGTTAATTACAATAAACCGTTCCCTGCCTTCAAAAAGAATTGTAAGAGAGCTCTTTTGTTCAATGATGTTGTCTACTCTTCTCACTAATATCATTTTCCGTGGAAGTGTCGTGTATAGATGTTTTGTCTCTTTTGCAATAAATCATGTTCCCTTTGCCATCTCCCATTTTTCTTACTTGCGATGCCTGTACTGTTCATGGACATATTTTCTTTCTGTGCTTGAAGGGTAAGAGGAAAGGGAAAAAATGAGGAAAAATCTGATTTAGTGTATTATGTTGCATATGTATCATGATTCTTATCACTTTTATGTTGTACCCATTTTACATTTATAGTGCAATTTTCTCGTTGAGTGCCCTTTCCTATTTGAATGCAGAGAAAACGCACCAAAATACTCGGATTCTATCAGCAGCTAAAAATCAGCTTCAGAACAACTTAGGCACCCATCTACTGCCGCGAATATTTGTACTTCCTGTTTTCTTATGCTCAAAGCCTTTGAAAAGCGGCTTTATCATTTTTGTTTTATTACGCGAAAGGCAACCAGACTTATCATGATTGATAACGACTCCGATCAACAGCTTCAAACTGTACCTTATTGTTGTAGCGGTTTTTAGTTCCTTATCTCGAAGGCTCCTTGCCGGCTTCAAATTGTGCAGGGTCGAAAGGGGCGGAGATTCTGGTCGACGACCGCCGAGCACGCTCGTTGCAATCACAGCTGCCAATTGATCCAGTTTTTCGGGGGCGCAGGGGCTCCCAATGAACAGTTCCTGTTGGAAGGCCATTCAGATGTCTTATTGACTGCTGGACTGCCGTCACCACTACGTAACATCTGGCGGAGGTGCTAACGGGTGTTATTGTCTCCCTTCTCTCTTGTGAGTCGCCGAAGCGCCACTAACTCTCGCCAAGTAGCGGACATCGCCAAAGTTATCAAGAAGGTGACCTGCAAAGCAGGCGACTTCTTGAACAGCTGTAATCTTAACGGTGGTTTTACCGGACCGTACTTGAACACGGAAGGAAGGCTGGACATCGACGATGGCCCTGCCGACAGCGTCATGTCGGATTATCCTCCAGCATACCCGAATGTCTCTTAATTTCAGAGGGATCCTAGGTGAAGATGCAATAACAAGTTGGAACATTAGGGGCAGGTAGAACATTTAAACAACTGGGACGATGCTTATGGAGCTTCAAAAGACTTTCAAGCCTGTTGCGCAAGGAAAGGGCTCAGCTAGAGCTACGGACTAGGATCCTGCACTCGAACGAAAAGGTGACAGCGTACGTCGAAGCAATGACTATACTGTTCACCTTGGAGACCCTGAAATGACTGAAAAAAGAAAGCTTAATTTTTGATGTGAGGCGTCAAAAAGCAAGTTTTTTGCCGGATAATGGGAAAGAGGCCGCTAGGGGGCCGTGGCGAGCGGACGTATGTCACGTCGGCTCTGTCAACCTGCAGTGATTTCTAGCGGCAAATGTTGTCGGATCGACCAGAGCTGGTTAAAATCGCCAATCGGAAGTTGAGAGGACTCTGCAGACACCAGCGTTTTTTCCGTAAGTGGATTTTTCGCCTTTTTAGAACCAAACGTCTGCCAGCCGTGTGCCGACGCGCTAACCCGAACGCCGGCCTCTAGGCCTAACGAGGGCTAAGGCTTACCGAGGCCCCCGGTGCCGCCGCGTCAGCTGTGCGGCAGCCAACAGGAGGTATGAATATCGCCGTGGAAGGTCGCAGCGCCGAAAAGGGCGAGCTCGACGCCCCAGATTGGATCACTGTACTCAACAAATGCAACCTCGAGGAGAAATGGGCACGGAAAACCAAGCTCGTCTCAGAAGAAATGAAATTGATAGACACCCCACCACCATCAGCGAAACGCAACGTCAAACAGCAAGCGGAGAAATCGATCGCCTCGAACCAAGTCAAGCTTCCCGAGAATGGCTGGAGAATCATTTTCCGCCCCAAGGGAGGCATGGTAGTCAAACAGTACGATGGACCAACCCTGACCGAAGCCATACATGTAAGTGCGAAGATTGAATGGAACAAAGCGTGCCAGCTCGTCAAGAACGAGAAGCAAGGCATTTTGGTCTTCTTCACGCCCAGCACGGAGGCAAGAGACAAGCTCCTACGCCTCACACATCTGGCCATTGAAGGGAAAATGCACGAGGTGACCGTTCACCTGGCAGTACCCGACGACTTCTCGAGAGGAGTCATCCACGGAATAGGACTCACGACCTCACTGCAAAAGATCAAGCAGGGGATAGCAGAACATGAGGAGAACCCCAAGGTGCTGGAGATCAGACGACTAGGACAGAGCAAGACCATCATGCTCACATTCACCACCAAGGAGGTACCGAGGAAAATCAAGTGTCTAGGTGCCATCTTGAACTGTTATTTGTACAAGAAAAAGTACGACGTATGTTATAAGTGCGGAGACCTGGGACACCGATCCGACGTATGCGAGAGCAACGAGGAGAAGTGCAGAGGCTGCGGCATCCCCAACCCAACCGAGGGACACGACTGCAACCCCACCTGCAAGCTGTGTGGCCAGCCGCACCCCACCGGCGACAGAACCTGCAAGGAGATCTTCAGAACCCCATACATCGTTAAGAAACGACAATGGGAGAAGCTCCAGCAGCAGGAGGAGGAGGAGAAGAAACTACCAGAGCATCGCAGCAGGCGGGACGCGAGCAAGACGCGGGCCACGAGCAAGGAGCGACGCCGGTCTGCATCCTTTCCGAGGCTACCGCAGCAGGCCACCCCAACCCCGCCCAAGAAGCAAGGGGCACCACCCACCAAAAAGGTAGGCTGGGAAGCGGGGAATTCCCATGACTCAGACATAGTGAGGGAGCTCAAAGTGCAAATGAAACAACAACACGAAATGATGAAACAGCAACAGGAGCAATGGAAACTTTACCAGGAGCAAACACAGGCTCAGATGCAGGAGCTCCGTAATCACATTATCGAGTTGCAAAGGGAGAACACTGAGCTCAAAGCTCAACTCAGACAACCGGAAGCGCATCAGGAGGCCATGGAAGATAAGTCGTCCGAATCCGAGCCAGAGGTACCTGCACCGCCAAAGAAAAAACGAGTTAAAAAGACCGATTCGGGCCTTACGAAGACCGAGGGCAGGGCAGACAAACTTGAGGTAGACATGCAGCAACTAAAAGAGGTAGTACAACAGGCGGCCATAGCTACCCAGCGCAACGCGGAGAGGATAGACCAACTTTCCGTCCAGCTCAGCCAACTAGTTATTCCAATGGGAACTAGAATTGACCGACTGGCAGAACAGCAAAAACAAATCCTTCTGCGGTTGAAACATGGCCAGACTCAACACTAGGGCAAACACAATATGGCAATGGAACTGTAGGGGCTTTACAAAAAAAAGAAACGTTCTCCAAGCCTACCTTGCGGGACGCGATGGTCCCGACATCATCGCGCTGCAAGAATGTGGGAAAAACGCTAAACTGAGCGGATACAAAACGTACCCAGGCCAGTCGCCAAACACGCAGACTGCTACCCTGGTGAAGAGAAATATCACTGTCATGCAGCATGAGGTAGGATGCACGCAGATTGACTATGTGTTAACGGAGATTATACCGCAGAGGCGGAAAGAACGCAGCCTGCTAGTCTTGAACGTCTACAGCTCTCCTAAATTTAGGAAAGGCTGCGGCTTCAGGGAGGTCTTTGCCAAAGCGCAAGCACTGGCACAAGGTCAGCAGCGTCTCGTATTAGTAGGAGATTTTAATGCGCCACACCAAGCATGGGGATACAACCACTCCCAGATAAAAGGGAGGGAAGTATGGGACGCCATGACACAGTGCAATTTAACCCTCCTTAACGATCCGCTCGCACCGACGAGGCAGGGGAACAGCGTTTCATACGACACCTCCCCCGACCTGGCCATGATAGGAGTGGACGTTGAGGCTACGTGGCACAACACGAGAGAGAACCTAGGCAGTGATCACAGAATCATAGAGATCGTTATCCAAAACGGGGTCAACATCAAACGGGAAAGGAAAACCCTCAAATCCATCAATTGGCAGTCCTTCCGCGCCAACGGAGGGGGTTGCGGGGAGATCACCGACATAGCTGAATGGGCCAATGGCATCAAGCAGGCGTGCAAAGCAGCTGAGGAGGAAGTGGAATTAGATGAGGAACAAAACTGGGTTGACAGCCACATGAGACAACTGTGGCAAAAGAAAAAAGAGGCAGAAACCGAGCTCGCCCAAAAAAGGGGCAACCGTAACCTGAGAAGGAGAATAGCTGCTCTCAACAAGGAAATTGAGAGCCATGCCCAAACACTAAATAGACAACACTGGAACGACATCTGCGATAGACTAGACGGCCAATTAAGCTCCGTCACCACCTGGAAACTATTGCGACACCTCCTGGACCCAGGCAGCACCAAAGCTGAGACCAGGAGAAAAATGCAAAGACTAACCCACAATTTCCAGGGATCGGAGGAGGAGATGATCAACCAGATAAAAGAGAGGTACATAGGGGAAACAAACACCGAAACATTGCCCGACTATAGCGGCGAAAACAACGAGGAGCTAGACCAACCAGTCTCCATAAGAGAGGTCCAAGCGGCCTTAAACAAGCTCCGCGGAAAAACTGCGGCTGGCCCAGATGGGATCAGCAATAAGATGCTTAGAAATCTCGATGACGACTCCTTCCAGCAACTAACAGCATTCATTCAAAAGTGTTGGGAACAGGGGGAGATACCCGGGGAGTGGAAAACAGCAAATCTAGTCCTCATCCCCAAACCTGGAAAAGAACTCAAACTTGAGAACCTTAGGCCAATATCGTTAACCTCCTGTGTAGGCAAGCTCATAGAGCACGTCATACAGAATAGGCTCAACGGATACTTGGAAGGTAAGGAACTCTACCCAGACAGCATGGTCGGATTCAGACAACAACTGTCCACAAACGATGTCATGCTACAAATCAAAGAACAAGTATTGGAAAGGAAGACTAGCGACTCGAGAGTCATAGTGGGGCTTGACGTTAGCAAAGCGTTTGACAACGTCAAACACCAAGCGATCCTGTCGCACCTCAATCACCTAAATGTAGGACTCAAGCTATACAACTATATCAAAAGCTTCCTCACGGACCGAACGGTAAACATAGAAATCGGGGGCACAATAAGAAAAAAACATTATGCTAGGCAACAAGGGAACACCGCAGGGATCGGTGCTCTCTCCTATTCTTTTTAACATTGCAATGATCGGGCTGCCAGAACGACTCAGAAAGCTAGAGGGCCTCTGCCACACTCTCTACGCTGATGACCTCACCCTTTGGGTTGACAGAGGGGGGAGCGATGGGCAAATAGAAGACACCCTACAAAGGGCAATATGGGAAACGGAAAGCTATCTGAGACCCATAGGGCTAAAATGATCACCGGAAAAGTCGGAGATGCTAATCATGAGCCAGCAGCAGGTTAATATCCAGCTCCTGGTCAAGAACACCCCGGTCCCAAGGGTGGACAAGATCAGGATACTGGGTATGTGGATACAACAAAATGGGAGAAACACCGAAACAATAAACCGACTTGAAGCCACGACCAACCAAACATGCAGGCTTCTCAAGAGGATAGCAAACAAAAACGCGGGGATGAAGGAGGCGAACCTACTTAGGCTTTCATTCTTTCATTATTAGCCGAATCACCTACGCTATCCCGTACCTAAAGACAACTAAAGCAGAGAGAGACAAGGTAGACATTCTCATCAGGAAAGGTGTAAAAACTGCCCTAGGTTTACCAGCGTGCACATCAACCGAGACGATCCTCCACCTAGGAGTGTCGAACACACTAGAGGAAATGTGCGAGGCTAAACTCACGGCACAATATGTCAGACTAACTGGCAGCAAAACGGGCAGATCCATCCTTAGGAAACTGGGCTACCAAAACCCAGAATCACGAGAGGGGATAACCACCATCCCCAAAGAGATTGCCAACAAATTAAGAATACCCCCATCCCAAGAAACATGCACCCCATACACAACGAGGACCGCAGGAGAAGCAGAGTCCAAAGACTCCAAAGCTCCCTCCTCCAAAAACAAGGGGTTGTGTACACCGATGCGGCAGAGTACCCAGAAGGCCACTACGCTGCAGTAGTAGTGAGCGACAAAGGCGAGCTAATCTCAGGCTGTAGCGTAAGACACTCTTCACCAGAGGAGGCAGAGATGGCGGTGATTGCCCTGGCAATCACAAACCCATCAACTAGAATTATCATCCCCGATTCTAAAACTGCAATCAAAGCCTATGACAACGGTCAAAAGTCCAAAGAGGCCGGCAAAATTCTGCAAGCAGGCAAGGAGAACGTACCTAACGACCTAGTTAGCATAATATGGGCACCCGCCCATAGTGGACTCACAGGGAACGAGATCGCCAACGAGGTCGCCCGAGCACTCACACACAGGGCCCCAGCGCAGGCAGAATACTCCCTGTCCAAAAAGCGACACTTAATCACTTACAGTGAAATTCTAGAACACTACAGAATGGGGAGGAGAACCCTGCCTCCCCCCCATACATCTCTCACAAAGAAGGAAGAAGTAATCTGGCGAAAACTGCAGACGGGTACTTTTCCAAACCCGTATGTCCTACGCCAATGGCATCCTGAGGTGCACTCTTCAATTTGCAAAAACTGTGAAGACATAGCGACCCTAAATCACATGCTGTGGGCTTGCCCAGCGCTAAATGGTCGACATGGAAACCGAGAGTCATGGGAATCCTCCCTCCATAGCCAGGAAGAACAAGTACAGCGACAAGTCATCGGTCATGCCCAGGCCGACGCCGGAAGTCAACTGATTCCGGCTGACGTCTAGGGGGGAGGCAGACGGTGAAAGGGGAGCTGCGTCTCACCCATCACCCATACTCTCTGACGGGTGCAAATAAAGTGCTTTCTCTCTCTCTCTCTCTTCCTTTTACAGATGTATCTGTGTTTCTTGTATGCAGTGTATGCGTTTGTATTTTGAACAATGATATTGTTTGTGTGCCGCCCAGCCGCACAGTTATATGTATGCACACACACACACACACACACACACACACACACACACACAAACACACACACACACACACACACACACACACACACACACACACACACACACACACACACACGCACACACACACACACACACACACACACACACACGCACACACACACACACACACACACACACACACACACACACACATATATATATATATATATATATATATATATATATATATATATATATATATATATATATATATATATAAAAATTTTTTGCCTCTTTGTCATGCACAGAGGGCTGAGGCCTCGTCAGGCGATACCAAGCCTTTAGTCTCAGCTCTCTCTTAGGCAAATGTCTAAGAAAAAAATAAAAATAAAGAAAACGTCCAAATTTCGCATGACTGTGCCGCTCAACCTCTTGTATGCTGCCTTTCGGTTTAATTCGTTACATTCCTTCCGTTCGACGAGGACGGCGTTTTGTTTTACTTCGTTGCTCTATGCCGCTGTTTTCCTGCTATCGAGGCATGCCACCCCTAACTCATGTGCATATAATGCGCGTGCCGTGTGCGTCTTAGTGTCCGTGCCGCCAAGAGAGTACAACGGGCGTCTTTGCCGCTCGCTCCAACGAATGTTGCTATCACTATCTGTCGACGAAAAAATACCTTTAATGGCACCTGTTTTCACGAAGGGCACCATTACAACAAGGTACACCTTTCTAAGCCGCATATATTTCAATGGCTGCAGAGTGAACATATTAAGTGAGTAAAACAGTGTTATATGACTTCCCATTTCATCTGGCAGAAAGAGCTCTGCCATTGCTAACAACCAAACGCAATGCAAATGTATGTCTAAATCTATAAAGCTCATTGCGAAATTCTTTCTTCAGACTGCCTTTAGGTTTCTTTCCCGTTGGTCCAATGCACCTAAAGCAAAACAAAAACAAAAGGAAAAAAAACAGAGTAGGTGTGGCAGCATAAGTAACAGTTTTGATGTCTTAAAAATGAGGTCTAAAAAATGCAGCACCTCACACAGTACTTTGCATTACTGTAAACCGTTGCGTGCGCCTTTACATCCCTACGTGCGAAGGCATTCGCGTGGTTTAATATTGTCGACGTGAGCTTCCGCCAAGCAAGGCATGTTCCAAGTCGCTGAAGTTGCACTTGCGGCAGACAATGGCTGCAATCTGACCTTCCGCAGCTTTTCCAGGCGTCGCAAAAATATGCTCACTCATTAGGCGGGTGCATTTACGTTTCAACTAAGCCTTCCGAAAATTGGAGTTGGTTCGGAAGTTAGGGAAAGCAGAAACTGCAGTGAACATGAAGAAAACACCCTTCTCAAATATTTATATTAGCTTCTTGGCAGACTGGATCCACATCACAGTGGAAATCATTAATTGCGTCCTCTTTTTTGCAGAGATAGGAAATATAATGAGGATATTAACTGCTCTCTTTTTTTTTCAAGTGATGTTTATTGCCTGAGGGTATAAAGGCTATGAAATGAGAGATGAGTAACATGCTTAAATAAATGAAAAAAGTGGGCTGATCTAATGAAACGATGTAGTGAACGATGATATGGACCCTGTTTCCAGGCAATATAGGAATTTTTGCTGTTTGTGCTGCTAGGTTTGGTTTTCTAGTGACCAATATTCTCTTCCTTATTTGTTGCTCTTCATTTTCCATTTTGAAACAAAAGAAGGGCCTGAAGGCGCTGACTCATTTTTCACACGTGGCGGCAATGTGAGCCGACTGCACGAAATGCTTTTCGGCGCAGTTGCTGCATGGTTAATTTCGTAACTCAGTTCACCTCTCATTTCGTTACCATGCGGCGTAACGCCGAGGATGACTTCTTACAGAAGGAACAAATTGAGTGTAGTCCTTCTGCAAGAGTCATCACCGTGGATAAAACCTTGCCCACAGATTAAATCTGATTGGTTCTAAACACTTTGTGATCCTTACATGTGCCATCGTCAAAATATTGCTTTGCCATCGAGCTTATTTATTAATTTCACTGGTGAAGAAGTCCTTATGTGCTGAAATTAGAAGAAGATATAAGAATTACATAACACTGAGAACTGCTGCATATAAAGCACCGCAGGACATGTTAAATCACTGTTACAATGAAAGAGCACGATTGGAGCGTTACAGATCGGATTCACATTGCTGGCTAAGGCGCAAAACTTTCCATAAGGTAAGGTTCACATTTGCTCGTTCTGAGAGAGACTGCCAGAACAGAAATTTTATGGACGTGGGTTTACACCGAAATCTGACAGCAGGGACTTCTTGCATCCTTCCCGTTCATGAGTACTATACCTAAGGAATTGCTGAGATTGTAGCTGCACAGGTTGAACGAAATGTGCAACGATTTTATGCGCGCAAGCCTGTATTTACGGCTATGGAAGTAAACATCTGGCCTGAACTGTCACTTTCGCACTGAATTTATGTCTGTAGTTACCGATGCTTGCAAAGAAATAATCAGCGCAGTTGATGAAGTCAGGTGCACGCGTTTGGAAGTTGAAATTTGATACTTACCTGATCTGCAAGTGGGGCTGTCGGCGAATGTATGGTGGACTGAAAATATATTAAAATTTATTATGCCTGAATCCAATGCTGCCGATATTGTCCCCCCCCCCCCTCGCCCGCCACTGAACATCGTGTCATTCACTAGAAAATGTAGCTAGCTCGATTCTGCTTGGGACAAACATCGAATATATTGTAATTGTTTTCTATATAGAAACCATTCTGTTTCGCGAAGACCGAGACAAAATAAACTGTCTTTTTAATTTTTGCAAAATGTTAATCTCTTAAGACAATAGCAGATAAGTTAATTCATTCCACGGGAAAATAACCACAACCCATTAAAAAGTTTCAAGTTACTGGGCTAGCTGTGTTCTGAATAAATCCGAAGTGGCGATGCGCCGGAGCGGTAAGTAGTGCGTTAGAAGTGATTGTATACATTTTATAAAATTTTTTTGAATTTGTAATTAATCGATTACTTTCTGAAATGGCAACGTACCTGGTAATTCATTTGCTTTCTCCTGTAATAGATGACTGGTAATAAGTTATTTTTTTCAATACAAATGTTACCAACGATACGGCTTTGAAAACCTTTACTTGGAGGCAAGGACTAGTGCTAGCGGGGATGTTTCCGTCGTGATAGAGCGACAGAGGACCGGTTGGGGAGAAGCATCGGGCGCGATCTTATACGAACCACGGCTGGGTCACCGCCGTCTCCTATCGCAGTTTGCGTACCCAGACATATCACGCGATCTCTCTGTAGGAATCTCCTGCCCTGTAAAAAGCCGTCGCCACTTAACTCCACCTACACCCAAACGCGCAACTCGGTGGCGTCCACATCGAGCTCAAAGGAACAAATATAGCTCAAAAAGGCGTGCGAACCAAGGATTCTGTTGAAACCAGCACTACTTCTAGAGTGTTTCTTAGCATGAGAAGGAAAACTACGTGGACCACTTGGACTTTTATTTTGAAAAAAAAAATTACAGCGCAGCAAAGACTAGGACGAAAGGATTCCCATACAAAACAAAGATAGCTACGGATCTGTGTATGCCTTTTACGTCCTTTCTTTTCTTGAATTTTTTTCTGTGGGTAGAACTAACAACAATAATGTTTATTACGCCCTTGATGCCGTGTAGGCAGTATTTTAGTTACTTGAAATAAAAAGAAACAAATAGTTTTTTCTATTTTGCCACCTATGCTTCAGGCTTGGCTACATATTTTAAGAACGGGAATTTGTGCTGGCATCCCTTGCGTTTCCTCGATTTAAGGCTGCATGAGTGACTAGTGATGGGTGACACCAGGAGCTACAGCTTCTTCTGGCTGACGAACTGAGCAGTCCATGCTATGGTTTCACCGCACAGGCCATATGTGCTGATTGAAGAAATCCCCTAGAGGCATTTTTTTTTCAGATTTTTCTTGCACTTACCCGCATCGCCTCAATAGAGCGCCAACAATAATAAAACCCGCCGCTTTATAGAACACTTCGGCACTAGAGTCGAAGCATTGCACAGATACGAGCTGGTGCGCAAGCGGTTCATGCGTTATAATCCCCCTCTTACTCCCAGCGCATAGAGACAGTTTTGAGGGCTGCTGGTGATATATTCAGTAGCACAGTTGATACAATTAGAGACGAGAACTTGATAAAGTATAGGTAGCTTTTACAATTAACCTTGTGTAACAAAATATCAAATGAGCCGAACTCATTCACTCCCTCCCAATAATAAATTTTTGCTATTAAAATTAAGCTGACAGGAAAATAACACAATAGTGTACGATTACTTGCTCTACGTGGTCTTTTTTGTTTTCTTGAGCTGTAATTAAGCCCTTTAATTAGTTAAATTTCAGACTGCGTAACTGTAATTGTAATCAGTTTCGTATCTTCTGTGACGTGTACAAGACTAACACAAACAGAGTGCTTTTAACAAGAACGGGAGAGCTTTGCATTTAGGCGAATGCTGCTATCAATTGATATGTTCATGAAATAAAAAGTTTAGCCGACCGAAAAAGAAAGGAGGAAAAGGAGAGGAGCACCAAGAGATACAATTTACAGACGACCGAGGTTTTCATGCCGCTCTAACCAGGACTACGTTCATGAAGCAGGCGTTGGTGTTGAACGCTTAAAGTTAGATTCAGGAAAGGAACGGGATGACAGCAACTCGCCGCGGAAAAGACGTCCCATCACGCTGAGGCTCCCATCCCGACGGACTGCCTAAATCCATTTCTTTTTGCAGCAAAATTTATTTTCAGCTAATAGTTTAAGGTGTTGTGGCCTTGCTACGGGAAAATAGCAATAGCAGCCCAAGAATATCCAGGCGGACCGTCTGTGTGCGGAACTGGTACTCAGTACTTTGCAAGGACTGCGCTAATAGTTTTATTAGCGACTACACGAGGCTGGTGAGCCAGACTGTGTCCTGTATCATAGGGCAAGTGCGTGAGGGGACCGCGTGCGCTTATGCTTTAGTAAGGACTCTGCAAGAGTGCACAAATGCATTGCCTTGCCGTCTGGCTGCGCTCCCATCGTAAAACACTTTTTGCAACGCAGGTAAGCCGACTCAGAGATGGAGTTGTGGGCAGAAGCAGAAGAAAAGGCAC
>JARKHS020026694.1:0-72500 GCA_030143305.2 Amblyomma americanum | reverse complement strand
GAAGCTACAGCGAGTGCTTCTCGTCACCGCCTAAGGTCGGACAAACGCCGATCGCCAAACATCGTATTATAACCGACCAGGACGCCTTACATCGCCGCGAGAGACCCTACCATGTGTCACCGCGAGAAGGAGAAGCTATCCGGGACCAAGTGGAAGAAATGCTTCGCGACGATGTCATTCAGCCATCGAAGAGTCCCTGGGCGGCACCGGTTGTTCTAGTGTATAAGAAAGACGGCGCACTTCGATTCTGCGTTGATTACCGCCGCTTAAACAACATAAGGAAGAAGGACATCAACCCCCTCCCCCGCATCGATGACACACTGAACCGACTCTGCAATGCCAAGTATTTCTCACCGATGGGCCTGAAGAGCAGCTACTGAATAAATTCATATCAATGAAAGAGATCGCTAGAAGACCGCATTAATCACTCCGGATGGTTCCTTTGTGTTAAAGGTGATGCCATTTGGCCTCTGTTCCGCACCAGAGACTCGTCAGCGAGTAATGAATACGGTGCTGCTGGCGTCAAGTGGCAAATTTGTCTGGTATATTTTAGATGACGTCGTTGTCGTGGCCGCAAACTTTGAAGACCATCTAAAAACTCTTCGAACAGTACTAGAGGAAATCAAGTCCTCCGGCCTAACCTTTAAAGCAGAGAAGTCCCACATAGCCTATGAAGAGCTGCTGTTTCTAGGCCATATCTGTAGCAAGGAAGGAGTAAGCCGAGGCCCGCGGAAAACAGCTGCTATCGCACAGGTTTTAACGCCGGCCGATAAGAAAGCTGTTCGCAGATTCCTCGGACTGTGCGCATATTACCCGCGATTTGTCAAGAACTTTTCGCGCACCGCCGAGCCTCTGACTGAACTGACAAAGGCAGACAAAGTATTTAAATGGGAAGCGACGTAAGCAGAAGCCTTCAAGGAACTAGAGTGTCGCTTACAGTCCATTCCGACCCTCGCGCACTTTGATGAAAACGCCGATACTGAAGTTCAAACCGACGCGAGCGGCGTGTGCCTCGGCGCCGTCCTCGTTCAGAAAAGCGACGGAGTAGAGAAAGTAATCGCATGCTCTAGCCGATCCCTTTCCAAGGCCAAGGCTAACTGTTCGAAAACTGAGAAGCAGTGCCTTGCCATCATCTGAGCTACGTCTAAATTCCACCCCTGCCTGTAGGGATACAGATAGAACTTTCTATCTGTATCTTTTCTAGTATTCTTTGCCTCCGTTTGTTTCTTTTGTTCATGTGGCGTACATGTGTGCCAGTGCCAACTCCTTAAGAAGAGGAAGAAGACCACTGTAACCTCAGTCTTGAGAAAGGACAGGCTCTGTCCGAAACGTCGACTCAAAATAAATATATGGCTAAATGAAGCGTTTTCAACTTTGAATTATATATATATATATATATATATATATATATATATATATATATATATATATATATATATATATATATATATATATATATATATATATATATTGTTACGTGCTTTGCACGCACGGGGGTTTATTCAAAGAGGGGACCGGTCGAAGCAGGATGGAAGCAGGAAGCCTAGCAGCGTCCTTCAGCTCTCTCTTTTTCTTCCTCTTTCTCCGCGGGTCCGTCCTTCATCTTCTGCTTCTTCCGTCGAGGTTCTGTGGAAGCACGTTACATTTCCCTCCTCGCAGACGATGCCCGTCGGGCGAGTTAAACAGACCGTCTGGGATGGAATCGCTTGAGGCGGGCTACATGCACCACCTGAGATTGGCGTGACCGTCGACCACTAGCAGTTAGTCGTGCTATAACGTAATTAACGTCACTTATGCACTCCAACACAACAAATGGTCCAGTGTAGTGGGATAGCAGTTTCTGACACAGACCACGCTTGCGTAGAGGGGTCCGCAACCACACAATGTCACCAGGAACATAAGAAACTTCTTGGTGTTGGACGTCGTAGCGGTTCTTGGAACGCTCTTGCGAAGATAAAATTCGAACGCGGGCAAGCTGGCGAGCTTCTTCAGCTCTGCAGAGTGTGGTCGCAAGAGAAGGTTCATCGTGGATGAAAAATGGTAGCATGGTGTCAAGGCCGCAGCGAGGCGAGCGAGCATAGAGCAGGTAAAAGGGGCTGTAGCCAGTTGTCTCATGTTGCGCGGTGTTGTACGCATGAGTGATGAACGGGAGTACGCCATCCCAGTCCTTATGATCTGCAGCGACGTACATGGCAAGCATGGTGGTGAGCGTACGATTAGTGCGTTCTACCACACCGTTCGTTTGGGGATGATATGGCGTGGAGTGGCGAAAACTGCAGCTGCTGAGGCGGAGAAGTTCTTCAACAACGTCCGCTGTAAATTGACGTCCACGGTCGCTAATGAGAACTGCAGGAGGGCCGTGCCGAAGAATGACGAATCGAAGTAAGAAGTTAGATACTTCAGACGCAGTAGCAACTGGTATCGCGGCCGTCTCACAATAACGGGTTAAGTGGTCTACGCACACAAGAATCCATCGATTTCCTTTAGAGGATCGTGGGAAAGGTCCAAGGAGGTCAATGCCAACTTGCTCAAACGGGGCTGTTGGAGGTGTGATTGGCCGCAATTTGCCCGGTGGACTTGAAGTCGGCAGCTTAAAGCGCTGGCATTGCACACAGCTGGCTACATAGTGCTGGATGGTTGAACGCATGTTAGGCCAGTAAAATCGTTGTTGTGTGCGGTGGAGTGTGCGTGTCACTCCCAAGTGCCCAGACGTGGCGTCGTCGTGCATCATTTCAAGAACTGTGATGCGTAGGCTTTCGGGTACGACAAGAAGCATGCGTGCTCCTCCAGAAGCGAAATTCTTCTTATAAAGCAAACCGTCGCGAATGCAAAAAGTACTCTTTACAGAATCTTGAGCGGCATCAAACAAAGAGGTTAATGTTTGGTCCTTGCGTTGCTCAGTTCGAAAAACTTGAAGATCGGGGAAGGCTTGTGAAAGTGACGACAAGTATTCATCAAAGTTGTCTGCGTCGTCCTCAGTCGTTAGAAGCGGCAAACGGGAAAGACAATCGGCATCTGAGTGTTTACGGCCGCTTTTATGCACAACAGTGAAATTAAATTCTTGTAGGCGCAAAGCCCATCGAGCAAGCCGGCCACAGGGGTCACGAAGACTCACTAGCCAGCAAAGCGAGTGGTGGTCGGTCACGACGGTGAAAGCATTCCCGTACAGATAGGAGCGGAAGCGCTGTACAGCGAAAACAACGGCGAGACATTCTTGCTCAGTAACCGTGTAATTTCTTTCGCTCTTACTCAACGAACGGCTGGCATATGCTACCACGTGCTGATCGTGACCATGGCGTTGTATGAGTACAGCGCCGATACCGATACCACTTGCATCAGTGTGCACTTCAATTGGTGCAGATGGGCAGAAGTGGCGTAGGATGGGGCCCGAGGTCAAAAGAAATTTCAGATGCCGGAAAGCTGCGTCACATTCGCTGGTCCAATTGAACGGTGCATCTTTATGCAGCAAACACGTGAGTGGGTAAGCGATGTCCGCAAACCTAGCTATAAAGCGTCGAAAGTACGAGCAGAGCCCTAAAAAACTCTGCAGCTCTTTCACTGATTGAGGCACCGTAAAACTTTTGACAGCTTCAATTTTCTTTGGATCTGGTCGAACACCTTCTTTATCAACTAAATGACCAAGAACAATTGTTTCACGGTTCCCAAAATGACATTTCTTGGAATTGAGGATAAGGCCAGCTCGTTCCATGCAATCAAGCACAATATCCAGACGGCGGTTGTGCTCACTAAACGTTTTGCCAAAAATTACAACGTCGTCCAGATAACATAAACAAATTTGCCACTTGAGGCCACGCAGGATTGTATCCATGAACCGCTCGAATGTTGCAGGTGCATTACATAATCCGAAAGGCATAACGTTGAACTCGTAAAGTCCGTCTGGTGTAATGAATGCCGTTTTTTCCCTATCTGCAGCGTGCACGGGGATTTGCCAGTAGCCGGATCTCAAATCAATAGAAGAAAAGTATGAAGCGGAGTGCAGACAATCAATTGCGTCATCTATACGTGGAAGCGGGTAGACGTCCTTCTTCGTGGCCGTATTTAAGCGACGGTAGTCAACACAGAACCTCCATGTGCCATCTTTTTTCTTAACAAGGATAACTGGAGCCGCCCAAGGACTGGAGGATTCTCGAATTATGCCTCGCTTTAGCATCTCTTGAACTTGGTCATCTATTAACTTACGTTCAGTGGCTGAGACTCGATAGGGCTTCTGGCGTATAGGAGGTGCGGAGCCGGTGTTGATCGTGTGATGAATACGACTGGTAGGCGGTGGTGTTGAATCGTCTTTGGCAAAGTCGAACACGAACACGTGTTTCAGAAGGAGTTCCACTAGAGTGCGACGCTCGGTTGGGGAAAGAGCCTGATTAATCATAGCCTTAACTTGGGTCTCCATATCTCTTTTCACGTGCTGCTCACTGACAGAGTTGGTTAACGCCGCGACGAAACCTGACACACCTTCCTCGAAACGGGCGAGTTTGAGGCCCCGGGGCAACACAGCTGGCTCTTCAGAGTGGTTCACTGTCCACAGCTCGGTACGGCCTCTCGCCACGGGAACGACGCAACGAGGCACGACGATACTCTTCTTAGAGCAGGCGAGTGTCGTAGGCTCTACCACAGCTTCAAAAGATTCGCACTGATTGTGAATAGAGGAAACCCGCACGAATGCTGCAGAGAAAGCTGGTACAATAGTATCTTCTTCCACCGCAAATGCTCCAAAATCCGGTGTCGAGTTATCCACAAGAGCTGAAAGTAACGAAGAATTCAAAGCAACTTCTCCCGTACGACAGTCTAAAGTTGCACCACACTCTTGCAGAAAATCAATCCCAAGAATCACATCATGCGTTGACCGTGGTAGCACTGCGAATTCTGTTCTAAACGTTAGACCACCAATAACAACATCCGAAGCACACACACCAAGTGGAACCAAAGGTTCACCACCGACACCACGGAATAACGCTGCACGGTCACCACTAAACATCACTTTCCTACCTAAACGATTCTTAAACCTCAAACTCATAACGGATACGGTAGCACCAGTGTCCACAAGAGCCATTGTTTTCACACCATCAATAAACACTTCCAGTTTGTTCTTCAACATAAACACGGGCAGAGGTAGATTGGACGTCATCGACTCGCCGGCGGCCTCACCTCCATCGGCCGCGCCTCCTAGTTTCCCGGAGGCGGAGGGGATGCACGACGTCGAGGAGAAGGTGACCGCCGTTGGCGCTGAGGTGGCGGCGTCACACTGCGGTCAGATGCGGGTGATGAACTCCGCAAATTGCTCGGACGGTACGGGTCCCAAGCGGACGTTGGGGGTCTCTGCTGCGCGGTGTGCAGTTGCCCGTAAGTATTCGCCGGGGGTTGGCAGTCTTGAGAAGTTGGGAAACGAAGGCGGCAATATCTAGCGATATGCCCTGCAATGCCACACCGGTAGCACAAAGGTTGAGAGCGCCAGCGACCGCCATAAGAGTCCTGGCGAACAAAGTCGCGACGTTGGCTGAAGCCAGGATCTCGCTGCTGACGAACCACGTCTTCTGGGTAGGTGGGCCTCCTTTCTGTCGGCTGGTGGCGATAACGTTGGGCAATGTTCCGATCGTCCATGGGCAAAGTGCCGTTGGGTGGAGCCCACGGAGTCGACAGGGCGGCAACATCTTCCTCCGGTGCAGAACTGTGCCGCAGATATTGTGTGTGGCAGAAGGTATCCCGGGATCTGGACAATTCCTCGCGCACAATCTCTCGAATCATATCAGCCATAGAATTTGGAGGACTGGCTTCAACACTGGCTATAGAGGTGACATTGGCCAATCTTCCGAATTTAGGGGTGATTCGACGCAGCTTAAGAGCTTCAAATGTTCTGCAATGTTCTATAACGTCAGCGGTGGTGCTCAGGCTCTCTTTGCTAATCAGGAAATTGTAAACATCTTCCGCAATTCCTTTTAGAAGGTGGCCGACTTTGTCTTCTTCAAGCATTCTGGAGTTAACTAGCTTGCATAACTTTAAGATGGCTTCGATGTATGCCGTGCAAGTTTCTCCGGGTACTTGTGCGCGGTGAAGCAATGTCTGTTCCGCACGCTTCTTCTTTGCCGATTCATCCCCAAAATTTTTCTTTATCTCGGTCGTAAAGGTAGCCCATGAACTCAGTGTATCCTCATGATTGTCGAACCAGTCAAGGGCAGTGGCGGCAAGGAAAAACACAACGTTAGCCAGTTTAGTAGCAGCGTTCCATCGATTGTATTTGCTCACCCGCTCGTAGTGTTTCAGCCACTCGTCAACGTCCTCTTCAGGTTTTCCAAAAAATGTGCGGGGCTCTCGATAATGTGGCCAGTTGTTCGCTGTGGATAGCCCGGGTTGCTCAGCATTGTCGTCTCCAGGCATGTCCGATGGCAGTGGTGGGAAGCCTGCGAGTCTACGGCTCCTTCGGTAGATGGAATGCTCCGTGGTCGATACCCGGCACCTCTCACCAACCTGTTACGTGCTTTGCACGCACGGGGGTTTATTCAAAGAGGGGACCGGTCGAAGCAGGATGGAAGCAGGAAGCCTAGCAGCGTCCTTCAGCTCTCTCTTTTTCTTCCTCTTTCTCCGCGGGTCCGTCCTTCATCTTCTGCTTCTTCCGTCGAGGTTCTGTGGAAGCACGTTACAATATATATACTTATGAAGGGAGCCAACAGTTACCGAAACCAAGGTGCATAGGGGAACGTTATTATTATTTTTTAAATGTGTTATGCTCATCAGTGGGATAATATTACTTACATTAATAAATCGCTTAAAGAAAATTACTCATAAAGCAGCAGCAAAAATAGCCATGCCGCCGGTGGGATCCGAACCCACGACCTCCGAATATCGCGTCCGGTGCTCTTACCAACTGAGCTACGGCGACGGCTGTCCAATGTGCTGCTCTCGTGGGTATTTACGTTTATTTGGTGTACGCTAACCTTGAGAGTGTTCACCAGCGCCACCCTCGACCATAGCGTCGGACGTAGCACGTACTGTAATACCGCGAGCGTGACGTGGAACGTCATCTAACGGCGAGGGCGGAAACTGTCCGAGAGCCCTCTTAAGCAACCTGTGGCATCAAGACTGCCAGAACCGAGACCCTCGTTAAGCTTTTAGCAGACAAGGTAAAGTACATGAGGGGCCTGTTTGACAAACTTATGAAGGGAGCCAGCAGTCACGGAAACCAAGGTGCATAGGGGAACGTTATTATTATTTTTTAATGTGTTATGCTTATCAGTGGGATAATATTACTTACATTAATAAATCGCTTAAAAAAATTACTCATAAAGCAGCAGAAAAAACAACCATGCCGCCGGTGGGATCCGAACCCACGGCCTCCACAGGTTGCTTAAGAGGGCTCTCGCACAGATACTTAAGGTAAAGAGATACTTAAGGTGGAGATACTTAAACGTAAACTTGGATGGAGCCGGCACAGACAGCCAGACGAGCGAGTAAGCGAGAAAGTCATGGGTAGACTGGCCGCGGTCACTCGCATATTTGCCGAGGCCTTAGTGGTACACGTCAACGAGCAAGGCAGCTGGCGGTACTGCTCGGTATGAAGGGCAACGTCATAACGTGGTAGGAATGTTCGCGTCCATACAAAAGAAAGAACGAAGAAAACCCTGTTGTAACTTGAGAAGCAGTACTGTATGCTTAATTGACGAATGGAAGTACTTGATCCAGTTTCAACATCTTACAAGAGCCCAATGGGATCACCATGAACCGAGAGGCTATGAGGACCATTACATATATATGCCTCCCACGCGTCCCACCGGTGATAGCTTTACAAGAGAATGCGGAGCTCAATACTATTGATGAGCTGGTGCAGCAGCGCCGTGATGCACGCAGCCTTAAGGCCAGTCTATCGCACTTCACGCCGTACTGAGTACTTTGAAACGTCACACTCCATTCTTCTGACTCCAACGCCAGTTCTTCCCCCATGGAAGTTAGTACAGCTCAGCGATAATAAACGACCAGATAATCGCCGACCACCGTCTGCTAATTCGGCATCGTTGCTCCAGAAATTTGAAGAACAAGATGCTTGCCCGCCTGAAGACTCCATTGTTGTCTACGTATACACAAGCATCCAAGCCTGCGAAGCAACAAGAGCAATCTACTGCTCATGCAGACCTGCCCTGAATCAAACCTTTAGGTTTCACCTTAAGGAAGCCCATACGTCCTTTTGTGCTCAGCTCGTCGCAGTTAAAGAAGCACTCTGCTCCGTGGCCGCCACAACTATGCTCCCTGCGGCCCGCGTTGTCATCTGCACTGACGCCCTTCGAGTTGTCCGGTAGCTACGACGTGTTAGCCGCTGCCCACCAATATGTGAGGACATCCACCGACTCGCGGCACGCATCCCGCAGCCAGTACGTGTTGAGTGGGTCCCACGGGATCTGCTGACCTCTCAAAGCCAGGCAGATTTAGCGACCTGCCTCGTGACTCCAGGCACATCATTGCGCAGGTTACATCATTTAGACAACGTTACCCTCCTTTTATCAAGAAATGAACTCGTCCGACGCCACATACGTGCTTTCATCCTTCCGTGTACGGTAACTCTCCCCCGCGGTCTCATCCGTGCAGAGGAGGTTGCGCTTAGGAGGATCCGGGTCGGGGTTGCCCTCACACCGTCATTAAGAAGTGGCCTCAGTACCGACATTTCTCTCCTCGGCCTTGGTGTCCGGTATGTCGACATTCACCACTTACTGTAGGACTGTCCTGCTCTCTAGCCTACAAGAATCCGGTACCTGAAGGTAGCGGGTTTTTCAAAGAGCAACCATGCTTCATATATTGCCTGGGCGCAGGGACCATACCATCGCTCACTACTGGACTTCATAAAAGCAGCTAATCTTTTTTTTTCGTTAATTTAAACATTACTAAATCCTTCACGCCTTCGTCCATTGATTCCCTGAGGCAATAAATCTCGCTTAAAAAAGTACTTGATCCCAATCGGAGGCGTCAGAGGAAATGTACATGGCGAGCATGTAACCAAGAGTCCGGTTAAACCGTTCAGTGAGGCCGTTGGTTTGAGATGGTAGGCAGTCGTCTTGCGGTGAACTATGTGGAACGCATCCAATAGCTCGTGAACGACTTCAGAAAAGAAAACACGACCGCGGTCGTTGAAGAGTTCCCGAGGGGCTCTGTGACTCAGGATGAAATGATGGAGGAAGGAGCGATGTCGCAAGCACTAGCCGAGGACAGGGCTGCCGTCTCCGCGTACCTAGTGAGGTGGTTCACGGCAACTATAATCAAACGATTCCCGGCAGGCACGGACGAAAGGGAACCATACAGATCGATGCCTGCGCGATTGAAGGGGTGAGCTGGGCAAGGCAATGCCTGTAACGGGCCGGCGGAGGGGCGAGGAGTGGACTTGTGCTGCTGACAGGCAGTGCATGAGCATATATAACGCGGAACAAAATTGTACATTTCACGCCAGTGGTATAGCTGGCGCACACGTTCGTAGGTTTTCAGCGGTCCAGCATGAGTGCTTTGTGGGTCAGAATGATGATGCGCACAAACTTCAGAGCGACCCTGGCGGTAAATAATCAAGAGCCATTTGCGGCCATCCGTGTGGTAGTTGCGGCCATACAGTACAGAGTCTCATATCGTGAAATGAGAAGCTTGACGACGAAGAACCCGAGGGCCGGAAGCCGTACACTGCGCACTGAGGATACTGAGAAACGAAGAAATCCATGGATCTCGATGCTGTTCCATTGGGAGGCTGGTGGCAGCGAGCGTGGCCAGCGTCGAAGCGGACAATGACGAAGAGGGCGTAGGAGATGGCAGAGGTAAGCGCGACAAGGCGTCAGCGTCGGAATGTTTGCCCCCGACCGATATATGACTTTAATGTCGTATTCCTGAAGAGGAAGAGCCCAGCGGCCGAGGCGTCCAGAAGGGTCTTTGAGAGTAGCCAACCAGCAGAGTGCAAGGTAGTCAGTTAACATTTTGACAGCTTTGCCTGTCTGGCTGTGTTTGAAGACTTATGATAAGCTGCACATCTCCAACCAAAAACATCAACCGCACAAAAGGAAACCTGCCGCCAGTATATGCCCAGGGACTTCGCTCTTCAACTCAACGAAAAGAAGTCGCCATTGACCGCCTCCCCACAGTGCGACAACGTGACTCACAGCTTTAACCCTTCCTCCCCCCTCTCCCTCACGCCTTTCGCATCACCGCTTTCGTTCCTTTGACCCCCTCCTCCCCTCCATACTTAAAGACGTTAGCTACTGGCCTCAGTCACACCTCATGAAGGAGCCGAGTCGGGTTCGAAACATTGGGTTAAGATTAAAGTTTTTGTCTGGAGATGTGCAGTTTATTATGGTGGTCATTAAAAACGTCGATGGGGCGGCCATAGAGGTAAGGACGAAATTTTGTTAATGCCCACACTATGGCGATACACTCCTTTTCCGTAACGGTGTAATTAGATTCTGCTTTTGTCAGCGTACGACTGGCGCAAGCAACAAGGTATTCGAAAAAGTCAGCCTTAGGCTGGGTAAGGATGGCTCCGAGGCCCACGCCGCTAGCGTCGGTGTGCAACTCAGTTGGCACACCGGGGCCGTAATAGCGCAGCATCGGTGGTGAAGTCAGAAGACGACGGAGCGTAGTGAAATCGTTGACGCAGGCTGAGTTCCAAGCAGACAGGTCGGCTTCGTGAGCGGTGCGTTGATAGAGGTGAAGTTGCGCACAAAGCGGCGAAAACTTGAGCACATTTCCACGAAGCTTCGGAGCTCCTTAACAGAAGTCGCTTTGGAAAAGTTGATGACCGCACGGAGGTTCTCCGGATCGGGCAACACGCCATATATGGAGACGACGTGGCCTAGTATGGTCAGTTTGCGGGCCCCAAATCGACATTTGTTGAGGTTGAGCTGGAGACCAGCATGTGTGAGACAATCCTGTGAGAAAATCTTGCGCAAGCACGCGAGATGTGTCGGAAATCAGGGGAAAAAACGACGTATAAATAGCATAGGCCAATGTGCTACTTGAGTCCACGCAAGATGTCCATCATGCGCTCAAACGTAGCGGGAGCGTTACAGAGGCCGAAAGGCATCGCGTTGAATTCATAGAGGCCGTCAGGGGTGACAAAAGCTGCCTTCGGGGTGTCAGACTCAGCTATGGGGGCTTTCCAATAGCCGGAATCGAGATCCAGGGAGAAGAAATCGGCTCGTTCTAAACAGTCGAGGGCGTCGTCAATACGGGGTAGTGGGTAGACGTCCTGGTACGTAATTTGGTTAAGGCGACGATAGCCAACACAAAACCGAATCGAACCATTCTTCTTTTTGAGGAGCACGACGGGAGACGACCACAGACTAAAAAAGGACACTATAATGCCGCGGAGCAGCATGTCGTTCAACTTCTCACCGATGATGCGGCGCTCTAGGGACGAAACACGGTAGGGCTGCTGGTGGAAAGGAGCATGCGTTCCTGTATCATTGTGGTTTACGACAGTGGTCGCGCGGCCCAAGCAAGTTGTCTGGCGGTAAAGGAAGAGCGGAGCTTTTGAAGCAGGGCAAGGAGCTTCTCGCGGCGAGCTGGGCTGAGGTCGCTGGCCACTGAACGGTGAAACATTTCCTGGGAGAGCGGGTCGGAGACAGAGCCAGGCGGCGTGAGGGCGGTGGAGGTACCTTCACAAAAAGCGTCATCGTTGAAGGGCATGAGCAGGTCAAGGTGTTCAATGTGTCCAATGCATTCTCCACGCAGCAAGGTAACTGATAGAGCGAGGAATTCTATACGATGAGTGCGGTTGAACCATGTCGAATGTCGAGGACGGAAAATGGAAGAGAAAGGTGCTGGCGAGAAGCGAGGACGGTCGAATGCGCTAAGAGTACAGTCTCTCTGGAACCTGAGGTGGCGTACACGGGAACGAGAATGGCACTGGCGGGGGCAACATCGGTGTCCGCGGCGACCACAAGTTTGGTACCAGAGCAAGATGGCGGGTCGTCCGCTGGCCCATCATGGAGCACGGAGAATGCGACATGAGCACGGCCGCAGTATATGATGGCATGATGGCGGGATAGAAAATCCCCGCCAAGGATGAGGTCATGGGGGCCCGAGCTAAGCACTAAAAATTCCACGACATACAAAACGTCTGCGATGGTGATACGTGCTGTGAAAGCAGCGGACGGATGAACGGTATTGGCACTAGCGGTTCAAACAGATGGCCTTGTAAATTTTTTGGCCTTGTGCATGTTACCTGAGGGACCGTTGAGAAAATTTTGGGAAGCCGGTCACTCTATTTCAGATATTGAAGTGCTTTTTTTAGTATGTTGTTTTTGTGAGGGAGGTTGTTTGTGAAGGCTAGTATGAGGTTACAGCGCTGTGATGTTGGCTGGGATTGCTCGGAGACGTGATTATAGTTAGTTGCTTCCGCTCTTTTAATATAATCGTTAATTATAGAGGATGAGTAATGTTGTTTCTTTAGAATGTCTCGCATGCGATTAGAGTCTTCGTGAAAATCCTCCGATAGTGAGCAAATTGGTTTGAATCTGATGGCCTGTGAGTACGTCTTTGAATTTTTGCAATGGCGTGAGTGGCAACTGCTGAAATGGAGACACTGTTGTCTTTCTATGTGTTTTTTGTAGACGCTAGTGATTAATGTACTTCCTTCAACTCTGACCAAAACACCCAGAAAGTTACTTTTATTGGTTGAGTAAGTGTGTGTGAAAGAGGTACTCGGATGTGTGTTGTTGAATGAGGTGATAAACTGAATACTCGAGTTCGTTCTCGGTTTCTATCCAAATTATGAATATGTTATCTAGAAAGCGTTTTTAAAAAGCTGGTTTGGATGAAAATGAGGAGAAAAAGTCTGACTCAATTTTGTGAATCAGACAAAAGATTCCAACGGCGGGGTACGCAATACACAAAAGAAAACAGACATGGTGAGCGAACACTGCACTTGACGTTTGGCCAGGGAACGGCCTTCGTGTGAAGAACCTGAGCGGCAGGCAGTCCCTTAATTAATATGCAGACGTTATCAATATCTGTAGCAATGACGGTGATTATGTCAGAAAAAACACCAAGCCTTAATTGGGACGAAATCGTGCAATCGCAGAAGCGTTAAAGTTGCGTATTGGAGGTCATCAAAAATGCCAAGAGAATACAGACTCGTGGCTAACTTACTAGGCGCAGATTTATGCAGACGCAAACATGCGCAAAGGGGTGCCGTGCAAAAAAGAAAAAGGAAAAAGAACTTCAGGCGAAGCTTAATTCTGGATCACTATGCGCAGCCTGCGATACGTGCACATCGAATAAAAAGATTAAGTCCACGCGAAATGGTTTGGTTTTATAATGTTTTACATCCCAAAGCGACAAAGGCTACCAGGGACGCCGTAGTGAAGGGCTGCGGAAATTTCGGCCACCTGGGGTTCTTTAACGTGCACTGACATAGCACAGTACTGAGGCGTATTCCGCCTCCATCGAAATTCGACCGCCGCGGCCGGGATCGAACCCGCGTCTTTCGGGTCACCAGCCGAGCGCCACAACCACTGAGCCACCGCAGCAGCAAACACACGTGAAATGGCAATGACTCTGAGTGGCATGCAGTCACAATAGAGACGTATTTTCTCGCCATGTATAACGCATTTTATAAACGGGATAAAATACAGCACACACTCTTCGCTGTTCTCAAGGAGTTAGTCACAAAAAAATGGGGCGATTAAGCTAGGAAAATTAGATTACCTGTGCCTTGGTTTGCACCTTACGAGATATGGCTTTAAACTTGTGAGTTAAAAATGATTCTCGGACTTATCGGTCGAAATATGATTGAAACCCAGATTCTAAGAAAGTGGCTCTTAACTTATCAAATGAGTGACCCGACACCTTTACATGGTTAGAGAAGGACCGGCTGGGTAGACATTCACTGTGAGCCTTAGGGTTGTTTCACCGAAATCTGAAAAACACCGCAGTTTGACCTATATAATGCAGCTTGCCGAGGGAACTAGTAGATAAATTACAATTGCACTGTCGCAGGTGAAGTTACCTCTAATTCTAACGCTCTAGCTGAAAGCAGTGCAAACAGCTATCTGTGGCATCGTCATCTGTGCACTAATTTTACAGCGATAACAGTCGAGCCCATTACGAACGTGGAAGGTGCTGCTGTCAAAATATGCATAAGGGCAACAGAGTGCGTCTCATATACAACGAACAACCGTGGCGATGTAACATCGCCAGCGAGACATTTGCAACAAAAAGGCACAGTTTTACCAAATGGTGCCGTAGAAAACGTATGCCATCAAAAAGAGACATCTGCACTGGTGAAAGAAAAGGTAAGGTTCTGTTTTGACGTCCTACTGTGCGCGATAACGAACAGCAGAGACCGACAGCGGTCCTTTGCCATCGGCAAGTCTTATGCTCTGCGTATTCTTACGCTACGTTTTCGTACGCTAAAGGCCGAACACAAAGACCTGATAATGTGTGTTTTTGATATCAATGAGCGGGCATGCAGCCAGATAGAAGTTCCAATGACGCGATTGGTATTGTGCATGATTTTCTCGTTAAGTGCTTTGTTGAGTTCGTCTATGACAATTCGAAAAAATACGAATTCCAACAAGTGCTTGGGAGATTTGCAACGCCCCACAGGTAGAATTTTCTGGCGTTGGTGACAATAATCTTTTCGCCTCCAAAACCGAAGTACAAGATCTAGCCACAGGACATGGGTGTCAATCCCTCGCTCAAGATGCCCTATCATTGGTGCATCACCCAACTCATAGGGATAGTAATCCACACACAAGATGGCTACGTTTCGAATTCGATTCCTTTGTTCGGTGCTGTGGAAAGGGCTAAGGCCATGTGGATGGTACTGACTTCGGAGTGCATCAGGAGCTACTTTATTGCGCATACTTTATTAGCCAAGGAACGACTGGGGAAACTGTTGAACATCCGTGTTATTAGACTCATGTGGATTCGCAGTAACGCGTTGTTGATGCACAGATGACCGGGAATAATTTCGCCTGAGATGACTTCGTTGGTACCAACATTTTGGAAGTCGTACTATTTTTTCACATTTTTCCCGAACCCCTGCACTTTCAACATGATTTTTGTTTTTTAGCCATCGGTGCAAAATTGAGTTTAGGTGATATATTTTTCTTGCAGTGCGATAAATGCTTGCAGTCTGTGTTCTCGTGGTGTTTGCTTTTCGGTTAGATGAGTCAGTGTGAAGTCACATACTGCAGGGACGAGCAATGTTAGGCAAAGCATCTGGTACGCGTAACTCTTCGCGTTTATCTTCAAAGCGCAGTACTAATGAACTGATTAAGTGTGGTATGTTCTTGAATAATCTTTTGGGTGGGCACTTGATTACAATGGGATGACAGAGATTTTGTGGAGAGAACGAATGTTTAGGACGTATGTGCATGTCAGTGCGATTCCCCGGTCCTCTACACTAGGCTCATTAGCTTCAACACAAAGGCTGGTTACCGGGGTGTTCTGTATACTCCAGATGATAGGCGCATACCAAGATTATGAACATGATCTAATTGTTTAAAGTAAAATGCTTTTGCTGAGCCATATGCTACATACCCGTAGTCCAGCTTAGAGCACACGAGAGAGCAATAGATTCTCAAGGACAGGCTCTAAAAGACCAGCCCCATTTTCAGGCAAGCAATTGAAGGACGCCGAGTGCTGTGACGGCGGCCCTGGATATGGGCAGCCCAAGCTCACCAGCGTCCACGACAACACATCGGCCCCGACGTGAACATGTACACCGCCCGTGGTGGACTTTGCGCCCGGCCCTTATATAGTTTATCCGAAGCTTATCTAGTGTGCAGCAGTGGGTGGGTTAACCTGATTAATAATGGCAGTGTAGATTTTAGCCGCAGCTGGGAGAATTTTGCGGCTGCAAACCATCCTGAGCTCTCCTTTGATTGGCTGCTGAGGGCGCCATGAGAATTTTTCTCTGCTTTCGACGGCCGTGGTTGTCCCGGCACAGTTAATTTTACCGCTGCCAGAAGTTACAGAGTTCCCGGCTCTTACCAGTGATCGGCATACAGTATGAACGTAGTCCCTGTTTTATAACCGTAGATGAGAAAATTCCTCAATTTTTGCCTTCCTTCTCTCACCTTCACCATTAAATCATTGGCCCTCCCTCACCCTCACCTTCATTTCGCAAAATTGCCTGGCCCTCTCTCGCCCTCAACCAAACTTCGTAAGATATGGTGGAAATCCCTCGACATCACCTCACATTGTCAGCACTCCCTCACCCTCACAATCAGCAGTTTTAACTTTTCCTTATGGCTGATATGTGCCGGTGTTACTGACTTGCACTGGACGCAAGCTATTGCTCAGTGGGTCCGGTTAAAGCTATGTTGAACGGCGTGGTTTTTTAAACCTTCGCGCTCCTATGCTTTAAGTAGGCGGGAATAGGCGCATGAAATAAGAGAGGATCTGCAGACACGCTGTAGTGCATGCTGTAAGCACATCGCGACGCTCTATATAACCAGTTAACGGCGATTGTGAAAAACCGGCAGCAAGGCTTACCAACCGACACAGGACAACGCCCTCAGGTTCCCGAGCCGCAACTACCTTCAGCCTTTCTCCCCGAGGACATGGACATTAACGGGCTGACATCGATTTTCTGAGCCAGCCTACAATCAGCAAATCTCCCAAATCTCCAGCCCCCCAACTAACGGCACGTCCCCCGCCCCCCTTTTCCAATCCTCGCCCCCGACCCCGTATACTGAGGGATATTCATCCGTAGTATGGGAGGCATCCGAATAACGTCCCTAATAAGGGAAAAAATTATGGTAACGCTTAAATACATTACGTCTGGCGAATGCGATATCATTAGAGTGAGAGAACCTTAAGACAGACCACACTGCAGGATTGGGGTGATATTGGAGGGTGGAAGGTAGCGCGCCACGTTGCCTGATGACTAACATAATTGTCTCGAACAATCAGCGAGTTTTATGACAGACCTCAATGCAGAATTGTGTAATCCGCCAATTTTATGATAGACTACCGGTTCTTTTCCGTGATGAGGCTTGCGTCTGCTGTGATGAAGGCGGAAAGAGGTGTTGTGGAAGAGGTTACAGGTGGCGCGTCACGAACGTGATGATGCCATAACTCTTTGAACAAGTCGACGAATGTTATGACTGAACACAATGCCAGGTTTTTTTCGCTTTTTGTAACAGACCACTGCGGCGGGTTTCTTCCTTTGTGATCTGTAACTTTGGTTGGTTTATGGAGTTTAACGCCTCAAAGCGACTCAGGCTATCAAAGATGCCGTAATTGAAGGTTCCCGGCATTTTCGACCACCTGGATTTCTTTAAAGTGCGCTAAGATCGCGCAGTACACGGGTCTCTAGCATTTCACCTCCATCGAAATGCTACCGCCACAGAAGAGATCGAACCCGCACAACAGCCGTTATGGTGTCTCGAATGCGGACAGGTTCAGGCCGCGCCACTTTGGAGTGGCGTCAAAGCACTCGTAGTGTCAGAGAGCAGCTAGAAGCGCGTGCCGGCCACATACGTCGCTGGCATCACAGACGTTGCATGCAGCGACTGCCTGCCTACACGCAGCTGCCCAGCTCGCATTTTTCCTGCCACAACGTTCTCGTAAGTAAAGAAGAGCGATCTATAAAGGACGGTCGTTCTGGATATCGAAAGGAACGCGATGAGATGCATAGCAGGAGAGACCTGACAAGGATGATCGCTTACTTTAAACTGAGCTTTTATTTCTCAGAGCGAGGGGCAAGGCCACAAACGATAGAAAGGAAATAACTGCAAATAGGGCGAGAATAAACGATCAGCAAAAAAAAACTTTTGAGGACACTTATGCTCTGCTTTAAGGGTATGACACGATAGCGCTAATGGGTCCTTTCAGTGGCGTCGGGCTCTCTTTACGTATCAGTTCGCGGACACGATTATTCTGTACGTGACATTCATAGATTGCGGGCAGAGCCCATACCGCTCCTGGCACAGAGGTGCAGTTATTAAACGATGCGCCACTGCCCCGGCAGGTGGCTGTTTCAACCACAGCCACCGGCGGTGCTCGTGAGACTCACGTGGCTCTTCCTGAGCAACCTCTGTGATAGTGACTTGAATTTCCTGCTTCTCTCTTTTCTCATTTATTTCTTTTATCGCCACACCACTTTTTGCCTGTGCAGGGTAGAAAACTGGTTATTCTTCCGGTATACCTCCCTGCCTTTCCTCCCCCTTTTCCTCCTCCTCCTGCTCCTCCACCTCCTCTCCCACGAGCTTCTTTCAACTTATGCCCCATGGAACACTTTTCGAAAAAAAAAACTGACAGCTTGCCATGGTGGGTAGTTTGCTCACAATCCGATGGGCATGATTAGGAGATGCAGCAAGGGATGCAACCAGATCAAGCCCAAGCCATAAATCTAGTGCAATACTCGAACTGCTACCTGCAGAAGCAGGTATGCGCTATGCTGTGATGCTGCCTACATTTGCGTACGTGACATTTTTTATGATCTTTTATTTCGATTCTCTATCTAGGCGGCTGTCTAGGGAGTATTTTGCTCACAACCCGGTGGACAGGTTTTTATGGCGTCATGAGGTGACGTGACCTCTCTCGGCAATGCTTTAATTTAATTGCCGCCTGTCATGGTGGACAGACTAGTCAGTCTGGTAGCCAGTTTGTCACCTGCCATGGTGAGCATGTTCTAATGACGTCACAAGGTCCCCTGGCCTTTCTCTACCTATCAGCGTACTTCTTGTTGGACATCGGCGGTGATTTAGTTAGACGGCAAATGGACGTTTTCATATTAAATATAACAAAAGCAGTGGGCGAAATTTATCACGAGTAGCATTCCTCCTCAAACGCCTGCGACAAGTCTCTGTTAGCAGCGTTGATTGGATATTTTGTTTAATGTTGATCGCTTTCCTATTGTGTTTGGCAATTTTATTTCGCTATCGGTTTTTCGTTCCCCTACAGCCTGGGCTTCTAGCGGGTGGAGATTTCTGCAGTGTAAAGGCGAGCAGGTGCGGTGGGTGCAGCTCGGGGAGTGTGGAAAAAGTGTGGAGGTGCATAAATGAGGCTTAGGGTAGGCTTCAGGTGCCGTCGCTTTTTCGTTCCGGTGGTGCGGAGCTTCTGGCTGATGATAGATTACAGAACTGCGAAAGCGGTGGTGATTTGAGCTTCTGGAGACCGAAAGCCGGTGGGTGGCAGGGGCAGCTCGTTTATGAGAGATTCGTTTTTGTCAGTGGGTGCACAAAGGCGCACCCTACGAAATGTCAGGTAGGCACGGATGGCTGGTAGGCACGACGTCACCGACGGTTGTTTGTGCCCGGAAATTAGTAAGCACGAGGCAAAAGTTCAAAAACATGTCTCGGGCCGCCGAAGCTGACAATTCGCGTAAGATACAGTATTTGACGACAAAATTTTACCTTGAAATCCAGGTTTCGTATGCTCAATTCCTTCGCCATGCGCCCACGATTACGTCACTCACATGGAAAAGTGCTGGAATCATAGATTAAGGGAACACTGGTACGAATATGAACAGATCACGAGCCACAGAAATAGAGCAGATCACTGCAGAAGGTATTTCAGTGGTTGCCAACCACAGTTTGAGTGAGGCTGCGCGTTTATCCAAAACAATTACGCGGACAGGAGACACTGCGCACAGTGCCCATTCTTCGGGTGAAAATCCAAAGCATAAGCACGCGTTGAAACACTTTGAAGAGCGCAGAGATTGCTTGAAAACGCAGATAAACACGTGGAGTAATGTAGGTTTCCGTAATAGGTTGCGTTGGTTAGATAAAATAAATGTAATTAAAAAAAACGCACCTCTCACGCTGCCGCAGATGCCATGTATATATATACGCCTTTGGCGCAAGAAATAAATGAAATGGAATCAGGTAATATTATACCGCTCGATAGCACACCCTTGTCCGATGTCTTGCTCCCTGCTATCTCTTGGTGTTTGTTCTTTACAGAAAGTAAGCAATAAAACAAATCAAGTCTTAAAGCCCCCACTAACCTTCTTATTTGCTTCACTCATGGTGGGTTCAAGTCGGGTGTTCGTCCAGAGTTCTTTTTTCTTGACATCGGGGCGAGTATCTTGAGCTGATAAGTAAAAGTGACGGATCGCTCGGAGTAAACACAACTTATGTATAGGTCATTATTTTCTTTAGTCGCAGATGGACATGGTGCAATAAGTTTCCTAGCAGTCCTTAACATTGCAACGACATTGCTTGCATATGAAAGCCATCATGTAAAGGAAGAATGATTTCGTTGATAGACTTACTCGACTCTGCGAGTGCTGTCGTTTTATTCTTTGTGTAAATATATCAAGTGACTATTTTGGTGAGCCGGAAACCATCCTTTATTGGGTAAGTATGTTTGTGGCTTTGAGAAAATTGGCGTTTCTGTTTCCATACATGCCTCCTGGCATTGTTATACAAAGTTCATAATGGTCAGACTCTGTATCGGCAGAATATCATGTAGGGGACCATGTAAAGGGAAACAAATGAAATGGGGATTACCACTGTGGCAGCGCCCATGGTCAGCGTTAATTGGGTCACCTTCTAGAATTGCAATTGTTGCATTTGATTTCATTGCTGCAGCCACGCTTGACCGTGTGATAACTTTGTTTCTGTTTGTTGTGGTTAAAACAAATAATTTATGTTCAGAGAAATGAGTGGTCTTGGACATAACTATTTTGTACAGCAGCGCTTTCACGGGCAGAGTCCTGATAGCATCTATTCTATGTTCGACCCATCGCATATTTGTGCCTAAGGCCTAGGGCATACGTGCAGCGTTTACAGCACGACGCTTCCGCTCGGCTGCATCCGTGGCCCTCCAACAACGTGACTGACATGCAACGTGGCCGTCAGTGGCTTCATCATAACGGCTGCGGGTGTTAGTGCGCAGAATACCACAGCATCTGGTCCATTCAGTTTCTTTTACTGATAAAAGTTTACGTGCGTTTCCCGGCGCCTTTTTCCGATACTCGCGCCCCATTTGAGGACTACGAAGCTAGTGCCAATCACGGGCTATGTACGCATGGGGGACACGTGATAGTGGATGTGACGGGCGACTTCCGCTCGACGGATGAGCTGGAGAGCTTTGGTATAGCAGCTCGGGCTGTAAAATGGCAGACAGAGACTTTCACACTTTACCCATAGATATATAGAGGATGGAGAAGGCTTCAGTTTTCTGGGCTTCGTAAAAGACCTCATTTTTTCTATGTACTCATGATAAACTGTTCATTAATTTTGAGAACAGAATACCTCAAACGAATATCTAGTAACTACTGATCCGGCGATTTTTGTGGCAACCAAAAGAACCTTTCTTCGCCAGTTGAAAGCGCTTTGTTCAGAAGAAACGAGAACGAAAGAAAAAAAAGACAACAGGGGCTACGTCCTCCTGTCTCTTCTTGTTCGTTTGCGTTTCTTGCTAGAAGAGCACTTTCAAGCAGTCTATTACACGTTACAGAAAATATGTAAGTGATTACAATTACAAATACTCCATCTGAAATATAATTTATTACAGCGCTCAATTACCGCCCCATAAAAGCAACTGAATAATTACGGTAATCCAGTACTGTTGCGTTACGTTTCATGAAACTTTACTGCTATAACACAAACTCACTCAAACTAAAGGTATCTAGTGCGGCTTGCTTTATATTTTTTACACGTTTTTAAATTTCAACAGGAGTTGTTTTCAAAATTGTCGTCTCTCATTTTCCAACCTTTCCTTGTGAAGATTTCGGCCACTATACTAAACACTTTCGATGCAAGCGCTTGAAGGTAACGTGGTGTTGTACCAGAAAATCACTTTGCTCATCGGGTCGCAGTTGCGCAATGCTTCGATGCCAGTTTCTACATCCTCCATTTATGTTTATGGGTTACATTATTTTTTCCAAGAATACACAGCGATCAGCTTCGGTGATCAGTTTTCTCTATAGAAGCCCGGAATGGGTATAGGTTCCTCAGTTGCTCCAGTGGTGTGCGAAATATATCGGTCAGCGAAGGACCGAAGAATTCAAAAAAACATTATTGACTCGTGTGTTAGAAAGGAGTACCGTTGCGTAGACGATTACCTACCTTGTCTTCTTACAAGAGATGCAACGTGACAGCATGGTGACTACCAATAATGAAATCCTGCGCAGCCGAAGCACATATATCCGTATGCAATCAAGTTCACCTGCGAGTTTCCTGTAGACAAAGCGCTGCAGTTTGGTTAAGCTCTCTGAGTCGCATGTGTGTTGCGTGTACCACCCCAGGTGCAAGGAAAGTGCACTACCTTTCGATAGCGCTCATGAAGCTATTAAAACGGAGTGCAGCTAGCACTAATCTTAAGACAGCTCTCAATAAATCATGCCCGCACATTTTGAGTGAATCCTTCGATGACGAAGTATCTCGCCTAAGTAGTGCTGATTATCCAAGTGCATTTATTTCCAGCATTTGGGATAGCCTGTACTACACAACAGCAGAGACAGAAAAGCGAAGCACAAAGCGAACAGCCAGGTTACTTCATATTTCCACAGGCTGTCGCACAGCATTAAGAAGATGGCAAATAGATATTGCATCAACATCGGTTTCTCTGTCCCGCACAAGCTTGGCAAGCTCTGTGCAGTGCTTGGTGATCGACGGAACGAATCATGTTCTTAAACGTACGTCACCAAGTAGACAAAATGTAGGAGCAAACTTATCTATCAGATCCCCATCACCTGGAATGGTGTTTAGAATGAACAAACGGGTGAATGCTATAAAGATGGGGACTACGAACACTTTAACGTAAAAATAAATCCGGCGGTTTTTTGGCATACCATTGTAAAAGCTATGGTTGTAAACCGCTCTTCAACAAAACCAAGTTTCTTGCATACGCCAAAGACGAACTGGAGCGGGAGATTATCCAAGCGCTTCTTATTTCTATAGCTGGACAGAAGTATGTCATCACACCCTGGGTTTCAAACCTCGATAAACACCGCAATTTCTAGATGGACACGTGTGGGCTGCTTCCTTTTTGTGGAAGGCGATAACTTCCGGCTTTTCTGCCATTTTCATACGTCTTGATTACCCTTTGACTAGGATCGCTTTTTTTTATTTTTGAAGATGCTTTGCTACGAATGGTTTCAACTGTATAAACTGTTTCTTGTTTTCGCATTTTTCCTTTTTCTCTATTGATGCAGCCTGACTACGACATACACGATTCTGAGTTGATAATGGCAGGTTATTTGTTGTTTATTTCTGGTAATACGCCATCTTTATATCGATTTTCTTGTTGTTTTTTTCTGTGTCGAACTGCGGCTTCTGCTGTTGATAAGCAATGACTGCACGGATAACTATAGGTTTATCACTTGGTCATGTGACAGATGTGCACGGGCGATGACTGTACGTATAAAATATGTCCTTCTGAAGCTGAAACAATCCTTTGGCAGTCAGCGCCCGTCTTGTAAGTATTCCTTCTCATCGTCCACGTCATTTTTGCGCTGTTACTAACAGTTCAAGGAAAGGTAGATTTCTTTATTCCAACGAATTAGCTAGGCACGAGATATTGCGAGAAGCATCCATAGATGACGCCAGCCACACCAGGAACGAATACTGCTGAAAGCGCAACACGCCAGGTAGCTTTGCGTACCTGCGCGGACAATTTAACTGACGCAATCAAATCGTCACCGACTCTTCGCCCCGATTGTCTTTTGTGCAAATAAGTAATTGGTTACCGATAATCGATTGCAGAAAAGCATTAAACCGAAATATCTGAAAGGTTCCGTTTGAAAAAGTAATTGTTTGATAACAAAGGTACACAAAAATGTTATTGATTGCATGTAATCGATTAGAATTATTCAGTTACTTACAAATATGCTTTCAAGTCACAAAGAAATGCGTTACCAACTAGTCCTTTTTCTCGCATTTACACACAAAATAATTATTAGCCTACAAGAAATATCATTTGTACTGCTTAGAAAACTAAGAAAAGCGAGGGTGCCTAATTTTTGAAGGAAACAGCGCAAAAAGACGAGATGAGGAAGCAGCAGACACACACGACCGCTGAGTAGCAATTGATTGTATTCAATGCGGCATGATATAAATACAAAGAAGACAGAGGCGCGGTAAAAAGTGAAGGAGAGTAAGCAACAATGCCAGCAGCAAATGCACTAGGCTCGTCAGTCACGAGTGAAGATAAGCCAACTCGCGGCGGGAATAGTGAAATTGAAGGTTTGATGGCACATGAAACCTTTACGTGTAATGACCATGACTTCATGTATTTCCCTCGTGCGTCCCTCGGAGAAACATTTGAGGATTGCGCACTGCCCAAAAAGAGAAACAAAATCTTGGCACGATTTTCAGTTGAGCCTAGGTTTTTTAGAGAGCAATATCATCTGGGGACGATGCATGTCATCTGAGGCGAATTTTGGTACATCGCCCCACGTGACCAGCATAAGAGGTCCCGCAAGAAAAAAGCACCTCGTAAACTATGTGTGTGCGGAAGAAGAGAAAAAGCATTTCATGCCTCTTGCTGCGTACCACTTTTCGAGGTCCTGAGATGTTCACTTCTCTGCCCAGACGCTGCAGCTTGAATGGGACGCTAAACATGACATGTATCCCCACTCTGCCCGCGACAAGTTTAAGCTTACAAGGGACCTGGTGAACAAATGGAATGACTGGAATAGTTTGCCTATTCCTTGGTTTCCTTTTCTTGTCGCTCATAGAGTTTCGGCACCCTCTTCGCAACCCCTCTACAATACTGAACAGAAAGGACTCAAGAAAGCCAACTGTCCTCAGCCGCTCAATCTGAGCGTGGAAACTGTTCTCTACCAGGTGTTCGCACGTCCAGGTGATGGAAGTTTTGAGGGTTCCCGAAGCAACATGTCGTTTGACGACCTTGGAGTAGGCGGACGTGAATGGCATGCAACTTTCACGTGCATTGTGGTGGTGGTGGTGAAAAACTTTTTAATGCTCAGAAAGAGGGTTTTGAGGTCAGAAGACACCACTAGACGGTCGGTATCCTTAGTCACGTACAAGGGGCTTGGAGTGCCAAAAACGGTGCTTGCTGTGAACGATTAATGTCAAATCCGGAAAACGTATCAACCCTTCGTTTGGTAGTTCCTTGCTCATACCAAAAGGAGGAAGAAGAGATTCAAAGACAGCGAATAAATGGCCTACATAGGAGGTCACGCTAATTGGGCCTTTAATAAAAATGACGAAGTAGTAGTCCACACAACGAAAAAATTTTATCGCATCAAGGCCAATTAGGAAAAACGAAGGAATAGGCAAACCAAGACCAAGCAATAGGCAGAACATTGCGGTAGTTTTACACGTTCCATAGGACTCTCATAATCTTAAGCGTGTTATGCGCACATCAAGGATACATGTTATATTTAGCACCCCGTGCAAACTACAGTGTCTGTGCAGAAAATTGAATGTCTGAGGACCTCGAAGGGCAGTATGCAGCAAGAAGCATGAAAAGCGTTTTGTCTTCTGCCGTACCTACGTGGTTTACGAGGTGTTTTTTTGCAGGGCCTGGTATGTCGGTCAGACGGAGAGATGCATCAATGATCGCCTCAGGGAATGTGCATCGTCCCTAGATGATGTTGTTCTCTAAAAAAACCTAGGGCACCACTAAAAACCGTGCCAAGATAGTGTTTCTCTGTTTTAGCGGTGCGCAATCCTCAAATGTTACTCCGAGGGATGCACAAGAGAAATCCATCAAGTCTTTGTCATTACGCGTAAGGGGCTTCATGTGCAAGCAAACCTTCAATTTCATTGTTCCTGCCACGAGTTGCATATCATAACTAATGATTGACTAGCCTAGCGCTTTTACTGTGGGTGTTGTTGCTTCCCCTCCATTGCTTTTTTCGCGCATCTGTAGTTCTTTGTATGTATATCATCGCGCATTAAATGCAATCAGTTGCTAGTCGGCGTTCGTGTGTGTCTGCTCCTTCGTCGTCTCGTCTTTTTGTGCTGATTTTCATCTAAAATGTTCAGTTACCAAATTACCCAGCAATGCACATTGATGCAAGGGTGTCAATACAAAAAAAATTGCTTTTGTTTTCATGTGTCTTAAGATGAGAAAGATTCCGAAGCTAGATGATCCCATGTAGGATCATGTAATGCAGCCGAGCCTGCGCCAAAGAGTCGTGTGAGCCAAGCGCGAAAACATCTGGGCAACCATTTTATGGTTCTATTGGGTAGAGCTGAGGTGCGAGTTTTGCACGCTTAATGCGTGATACGTGCCACGCCCTAAAGCATCTAACTTTTGAAAACGACGACGATTGCAGGGGGAGCGCTGCGGCGTGTTACGAAGGTTGCTTTTCATCAAGAAAAACGGCGCAAGTGCTTTCACACTGAATAGCAGAAAATGGGTTTCTTCAACGTGCGCGTTGCACGAACCACGTCGCAGAAGACCGCAATAGAGAGGCTCCTTCAACCAGGGAGTAATCTCTAACACAAGGAGGTGAACTACCTAAAGAGCCTCTTCGCGTGCTTCATCCATGACAAATAAATTGACAAGCATTTTACCGGTGTAAGAAATGCTTCGTCACTCTTTGTCAGATATGCCGAGATTTAAAACGATAACTTTTACAGCTATACAATATAATTTAGTTTTATTGCTCTTGATTTACGGTTTGATATGCTGCACAAACTGTACTAATTTTTTCCTTTGTCTGAAATAGTTTCACAGGGAAAGATTCGTGACGAACTAATAGTTAATTATAAACTATGCAGCTATGAGTACATAGTTTTTAATTTTGATTTTAAGATATATACTTTTACTACCGGTAGAGGCGTGTGAAATACATTATTATTTCCAGAATAAATGGTCCCTGGAGCTTCTGGAGTAAAGTGCCCCAGGGAGTAAAGTTCACCTGCTTATGGAGCTCTAGCATTGATTAGTACAGTTAAAATAGCTTGATGCAATGATTTTATGGTGACAGGGTAAAATAAAACGTTTATTACAATCGAATTTCTCTGTATTATAATAGGACTTTGCGTGGTGACTTTGTTAAGCAAAGAACTTGATTTCCATCAATGTTGCCCAAACTCCCGTCAACTGCCTGGTTGCTTCGGCTCGGGCACAAAGGTTGAGATGGCCGTTTGGCAAATTCGGATGTACAAAACTTCCTTTATGTTAAGAGTGGTACTGAGCGCCCTCCTTAAGGTGGCCAATGGTCCTTTTGTAACAGCAGGAATCAGTAGGAGTCCCTCAGGAGTTGGAGGAATAGATAGCGGTATACTTGAAATTATTCTCTGCGCAAATAACTCGTTGGTAAGTTCCTTAACTCTTTTTTACAAGTTCTTTCCCTCTGCTCTTTCTTTCCAACCTAGAATTCGTCACGGGATTCATCATACGCACGACTCCCAGAGGATGCACCGGCTCCAGAACTTGCGCCGGAGTTACTACGCAGACCGGCGTTTGCGGCTGCCGCAGCTCTTGCGTCCACTCCAGCATATGTGGCCGCACGAGCACCTTAAGAAGCTGTAGCAGCGGCCTCCGTTTCAGCTTGCAAACCTGCTCTGGCACCAGGACGGAGCCCAAGGTCTAAACCTAATCGGGCTAGTAGTCTGGCGAGTAGGCTGCCGCGGCCTCTTGGCCGGCCGCCAGCGAGACCGCCCAGCCTACCGTGGCCCCCAACTCCACCCCTTGCGTCAGCTCCTGCTCCTCCTACAGCTCCTGTCCCAGCGTCAGTGCCAGCACCGATGCCAGCACCCGTGTTGCCGTCGCCTCCCAAGAGACCACGATATCCCGATCTTTGCAGTTGTTTCAGCAGGTGTCTCACACGACGCTCATATAGTTTTCTGAGCCAAGTGTTTGGGAAGCTCTCTCTCCTAGATTCTTCCCCTGCCGTCCCACGGCCACCCAGGCTGCGACCTTCAGACAAAAGAGCGTCATTGTCCTCTCCGGCAAGATCCCTTCCAGATGTATCACCACTCGGGCCTCCATTTCCAGTCATATCACCTATGTCGTTTCCCCTTCGAAATAAGCCGTCGCCTCCTATACTCGTGCTTCCACCGCCACCAACGTTACGGCTTCCATGCAGACCATCACCTAGGCCAATAATTCCAGGGAACTCCCCACCATTTCTCCTTCTTCCAAATGTTCCACTACGTGCTCCTGTGCCTCCAGAGCGATCGTTATTGGTGTCTCCGGGTACAAAAAGACCACCGGCTATATCAGCGCTACCACTGTTAGCACCTCCAGATGGACTACCGCCGAAATCTGCGCCTCCCAGCAAATTTCCATTTGTGTTTGTCGTTCCAGACAGACTACCACCTAACTCAGTCAGTCCAGGGAAATCTTCACGGCCGCTTCTCCTTTCAAGTATACCACTATCTATTCCTCCAACTCCTGAGAGACCCCTACTGAGTCCTCCAGTTGCAAAAGGACCATTGGATATGCTTGCGCTGCCAGATTCACCGATGTTTGCACTTCCAGGCGATATATCACCGATATTCCCACCTGCAGAAAAATCGCCAGCGCTGTTCGTCCTTCCAGATAGGCCGCTGCCTACGCCTCGGAAACTATCACGGATGTTCGTGATTCCAGACGTGCTGCGGGCTGTGTCTGCATTTCGAGAAGAATATCCACCGACAAGTCCATCTACTGAAAGCCCACCGCTGTCGCCTGGCTGTCCGGAGACACCAAAGCCTATGGCTGGACGTCCGGGTGAAACGCCGCTGACATCGACAAGTCTGGCAGGGCGTACACCTGCGCCTAAAAGCACGAAACCTTCGTCTGGCAGAGGTCCTGAGCTTCGGAATCCTCCGCCAAGCCCTGAGCCTTCGTTTCCTCCCGATGCGACCCTTAAGTTTTCTAGTGCACGTGAACTCACACCCCCGGTACCGCCTCCACCTCCGCCGAAGTTAGGCACCCCATTTCCTTCTATGCCAACACCGAAGGAATTGCCGCGATTGTAACCGCCGACTCCCGCTCCCAATCTGTTCCTGTTGTTTCCAACGGAGCTGCCGAAGCCACTTCTTCCTCCACGACTACTGTAGCCATTATGGAATCCATCTGTTGCAGTGGAACCTGCAATGAATTGCATCAAATTATTTACATTGCTGAAATAAGTATTGAACTGATCAGTTTAAGTCTAAAGCATCTAATTATTTTGAAAAAATGACGACCAGAAGCACAGCCGCTGGGCAGTAGGGGTCAGTCGCACGTGAAAATAACGGCTCATTCTTTCTGCTGAGCTTATCGTGCGCCGGCATAACAGGTAGCAGAAGCACCGGTAGTTAGCACCTACCGACTTTGCCAAAATTAGCCAGGCTGCATGGCTTGCCTTTCACATGTATAGTAGAGTCTTTGCGGATCTATAAAGATCAAAATGTTTTCGAATGTCAGTACTACAGTTGTCCCTGGATTATATAGATTTAGAGCTTGAGATGTTGCATAAGTGCTGCGCTACTGAACTGAGAAGCAAACCACGCAGCCTTGTTACTTGTTGCAAAGATGGTTTCTGACTCCAGTTAAGGACTGGTAATACAATGACATATTCTTTGTGCAAAACTAAATCACTTCATTTTAATGCCCGGTGGAAAAGTATTTGCTCTGGTATCTTTTCTTTTGGCTTTTTGAGTACTAGATCTTCGTTTAAAAGTTGTATGCTCTTTGTATGTCTTCAGCGTGTCTAACAATCGCTCCTAGCTATAATGAATGCACATGCACCTTTCATTGGAGATTAAAACACAAAAAAACATGAGAGGAAGGAGAGTTAAACGGACAACACGCTGTACGCGTCACTATCTTTGTCTTCTTCCACACTGTAATCCATCACTCAAAGTGCACCAATCAGCCTTTCTGCGAGTAATTTTCGACGATAATTTCACTGAAAATAATAGTGAACGCACAGTGTATGTAACCGAAAGGTTTTGGGTTAAAGTAGACATATAGGTCACGAAGTTAAATACTTCTTGTTCTTGTCTACAAATGCGCCCGAATACATGCCTGTTTAAATTAGCATAATTCTAAAAACATTTATTGCAGCTGTACAGAAAAAAGCAAATGTGCGAATGAGTAAACTCATGCTTAGGTAAAAGATATGCCAATGTTGTTGGCTTATTTAGAGAGAGTGATAAAAACGTTTATAGGATAAAATGCTTGGGTGGGCCCTGATTCCAGAAGCCAATTGGCTTTTGCCACCGCTCTTGCCCGGTTAACCAGCGAAAGCTGGTCCTCTTAATGTGAGCTGGAGAGCGCCGCCTCCCAGTCCTTAGTTGTTGGGTTATATAACCTTGGTATAGCCAGGTTTTTCTGGCATGCCCATAGCATATGGTATAAGTCAGCCACTTCACCCCAGAAGACGCAGTGTGGATCATTCAAACTTGCAATCATATAGCTGAATTTGACAGGATTTGTATAAGTATTCGACTGCAATTTCCTTAAAAATTACCCCGCACCCTCTGTTTAGATATTTGTACGGTTCGGCATACACTTTGCTCGTTAATCACAAATGTTGCAGTAAATCCCTGTACCTTAAGAGTGGTTCAGAATAATTATGTTCCTGAGAATGTTGGGGCACCCATGGTAATAGCGTGCGCGCAGCGGTGTGAGCACCTCCGTTTCCAAACATCCCCAGAGTGTCCTGGAGTCCTTATGATTGTAGATTTAAAGTCTGTATCTTCTTGAGTTCTGAGTATTCTGTTTGCAAGTTTACCAATTCTTCCTCTTGTATAATTACGACGTGCAGTCCAGGAGTCCGTAATACACACGAGACCTTCCTGGAAACCAACGCCAAAGCTACCGCCGTTTCCTCAGCCTGGTCGATTCTCTGGAATCGAATTGATTCCTCATTAACTAATTTCCCTTATGCATTCGTGCATGCTATCGTTGATATCCAGTTGGCCGGTCTGCCACGTCCACGTAACATGCCTTTTCCATCGCGCCCCACGTTCTCCTGATGGCGTTCGCCCTAGCCTTCCTTATTTTCTTATGATATTCGGGGTGCATATTCCTCAGAAAGGGCTGCGCCTCGATCTTGCTTCTAAGTTGATATCCCAAGACCTCTCTGTCCTCCCTAGACCAAATGCATAGGAGCCCTAGTCTGTCGAGTACGTCCCTTTGTGTCCTGCTTCCTGATAGCCGTGCCCTCTGTGATATCGAATTCGCCTGCAATGATTTAGTCTGCAGTATTCTGAATCCATGGCCATGTGTAGTAGTCCTTCCTTTCCTGCGGTGACGGGGGTACCAAGTGCTCTTTTATATACATTGCTTTTTGTGTTGTCCTGCTTGTTAAGCTTACTTTTCTTCCATTTTAGGTAAAGTGCAGTGTAAGCTATCAAGCTCACAATAAAATCCTCTATTAACTTCATGGTTTCTTTCCCGTTAAGTCCATCCTTGTAGTTTGATACCATACTAAACATTCTCGCCACTTGCTCACTTCTTGCCTGCAATCGCCTAATCACTACCGCGCTGTTGCCCTTGGCGTCTATTAACTGACCTATGATTTTCGCCAGTGTCACCTCTTGAATTAGCGCTCCTACCACAAATACTACAACAGGGTCAGAGTCTCCTCTCTTCCTGAATATTAAACTCTGATTTGTTGAGTGCGCATTGGAGTCTAAACGTAATAGCGTATTCCTCCACGGTATCCGCCGCACATTGTAGTATTTCCTGCAAACTCCCAATTGACACTCCGGAGGTCCAAACCGTAATGTCGTCCGCATACAGTGCGTGCCTGACACCCTGTATGCTGTGCAATGTAGTCGGTATTCATAATAGTGCATAGTTAAAGAGCAAAGGGGACAGAACTGCCTCCAGCGGTGTGCCCTTACTTCCTAGCCGCGTGAATTCCGAATTGACTTTTCCTACATTGAGCCTAGCTCTTCGGTTAGAGTGAAATTCTTTGATATATTAAAACGTTCTTACACCGCAATTGCAGTCCTGCAAATTTTGGAGTATGATATCATGTTTGATATTGTCAAATACATCTTTGAGGTCTAATGTTACAATTTCCTTGATCGGATATCCTCTAGGTTTGTCGATTTTTTCTTCTTTTAGCTGCAAAAGTTCATCTAGAGTCGAAAAGTTTGGCCTGAACACGATTATTGTGTTTTGGAAGAGGTCACATTTATCTAAATGTCTGTAAATTATTCTATATATATAACTTTTTCCGTGCCCGTGAGCGTGTATTCTTCCAAGTCCAGACCGACACCCTCCGATTGTATGTAATCTTTTTAGAGTCTGCAATGAGCTCCATTTTGCTCCCTTTAAAGTTGTATATGGCCTTCAACTGGTTGTTTTGTGCTCTGTTTTGCTCTTTCCTGGGTCCATCAGACATCTCAATGTAGAGCAGGTTATTTTGAGGTTAAGTCTCTCATTAAAAGAGTCGCAGAGGTTGTGCCAGTTAGCACTGGCGAAATTCCAGGCATACTGCTCCGCGTGCTTCGTACTCTCGGAGATTGTTTTCTTTAGATTCCTGTTTAGCTTCTGCCTTCCTCACCTTTTTGCGAGACCTCTCCTCGCCTCCCATAGATGAAATAAATGCGTGTCAATAGCAGGAAAGTGCCCCGATGTCTTAATTTTTTATGTGAGTTTCCACGTCTTTGAAAAGCGTTTTCGCCCATCCCTCATAAGCTTGAATGCTTTGCTCCTCCCTTTAGCTCCTGCACTCGCTGACTTTATCCCAATTTGTAATTCTCGCTGCCCCTCTTCCTCCTGCTCTTGTTATAGTCATCTGTAGTCTGCAGGATAAAGTGATCATTCCCCAAGTTCTCCTTCAATTTCTCCCATGCTGCATGTCTTAGATCTTTACCTAGAGCTAAATGCGGACTAGTGTCCTTGCCGACACTATTACCCACTCTAGTAGCCTCGCTTGGGTCAGTTAGGATCGTTAGCGCCTCATTCGTGGTTGCGTCTGCTAAGTGTTTTTCCTTCGCAATCTCATACGAGTAGCCCTATAGGTAGCTTGCGGTATTGAAATCCCCTACAATTAGCTGTGGACCATCATTAGCCGCAATTGTGGCTTTTCTAATAATTTTCTCAATCCAGCCCCTTGTATCCTTCGGCCTGCTATAGATATTTAAGGTCCAAGTACTCTTGCTTTCCCTACGGAGTGGTAAAATTTCTATGCAAGTATATTCTACCTCCTTCACATCCAGATCAACTAGTTGAGCCATGTATTCTTTGCGTACTAATATGCGCGTGCTTGGGTGCAGGTGAAAGGTCTTGTATGCAATGAGCTTCGCGTCCGTATATGTCTCCTGCAGCGCTAATAACGCGGGTAATTTTTTTAGAGGAATGAAATTTTCTGGTAGACGAAGACGAATACGTTAGCTACGAGATTCGAGCCCGCCACCTTGAAATCAGCAGACGAATGCCAAAGCCACTAATCGACCGCGCCCCCAAGATAGGCGAAATTGCCCAAAGTGAGCAAAGAAGGAACAGAGTGCTCGTCCCTCTCGTTGCCTTCTTTGTCAGTGTTGTTTTAGCGCTTTCAAAAAACGACTATCGTGCATAAACTAGCCCGATCCGCCACTCTTCTGCACTAAATGAAAAGACACCATTGTAAAGTCAGTACTAGCGCCTTCTCAATTCAGTACTAGATTCAGAGAAGACTCTGCTATCGCAGTTGAATCTGTAACAAAGTACGGTTTGTTATGCATAATATGGAGCCATAAATGTAATGCTGTTCCTCTTTTTTTTGTTACCTCTGCCATCAGGTCCGCTTTTGTTAGTTACCTGGCAACAAATTTTTTTGGTGCTTATCCTACCCTTCGAAACGAATAATCTATCACGCGCTTGTTCGCTTGTTTACAAGAATTTAAAATGCGAAGAAATGAAACAAGCCTGCACACAAAGCACCATGCAGTTAACACTCCGCCAATGGAGAAGAATGGCGAATCCCCTTTGATCCCTGATTCCAATAATTCGTGTGCTACATATGTGGTTGTGATGTGCGCACGAAATCGTTGGGATTTTTGAGCGCGGTGCGTCGACATTGGTGCGTCGGACGGCGGTGTGCTGCGCGTGCCTGTGCCGAGCGTTGCGCGTGTGCGCGTGCGAATGGTGTGTGCGAGGCGACGGCGACAAAGAGCGTGGCGAGCACGAGGAGCGGAGAGATGACGTGTCAGAAAACCGAGGTGTAAAGGAAGACAGCGCAGCGGAGGTCGGGTCATTCAAGCGTCGAGGCAACAGCCGTCGAATGTCTAGCGTGGAGGAGGCAGCCGATTTGAACTGAGGGTCAGTGCTGCCGAAAGGCACTCTTGGATGGCCTGTTTGAAGCCTCCGGCGTTTCGGGACGCCGTCGACGGGTCCTGGCTACGCTTATCCTGCGGCTTCCAAGTTGTTTGGCAACCGGCGTCTTCCTGCAGTTCTCTCAACTCCTAATACCACCTGGCTCCCTTCCGTCGCTTCCTTCGACGCAACGCCAGTGACGCGTCGCACTACAACCACCCGCGTCCGCCCTGTCTGCAAGGAATCCCCGCTTCACCTGGGACGGTCTGTACCTGGTTAACTCTTTCCTTTTATTCGGTTGTGTTGTACGCGTGTTGAGTGTGTGTTTTTCTTGTTTCCGTCAGATTCTGATTGGCCCCTTTTCCTCTAAATTATAAATACGGCTTCGTTTTGTTTTCTTGGATCTTTGTTCTCTTGTCCTCTTGTTCGAATCTGCACGCGATAGCGTTCCCCTTCGGAAAGTCGGGGACGTGTTACCAATTCGCGACAGTGGTAACGGTTTACACACTTTTAGTGAATGCAGCAGCAACTGTGCATGTGTTACACGGCACGCATGAAATCCGCCATCGTGATGGAAACTGACTGTAGGAACTCCTGTGGCCATCGCACTTGCCCTTGTCGAACAGTATGCTGTGGCTCAGTCTGGTTTGTCTGTGGTCTGGCAGCCGTCCACCGTGATAAGCGCACAAGGAAGCTAATGGCGAAATAACTCTAAGCCGCACTAAAGATCCAAGAAGGCGCATATGGAGCTAAGGTACGCTCTCCAAATCAGTGGTTTAGCGGAAAATTCTTTTTAGTGCAATGGAGGTCTTAAATTAAGATGCACAACTTGCACAAGTTGGATGTGTTTTGATAACGCGTAATTATAGTATGGCCCTTTAGCGATAGCTTGAGTGGAGTGAAATTTGGTTCATGATAGGAAAAATGGGAGCAGTGTCTTTTGGTTGTTATTTAAGGTAAATGAAAGCGAAAATTAAATTTTGTGGAAACGAAATGGCACAGTAAATGTCTCACGTGTATCGGTGGACACCCGAGCCGTGCCGTAGCGGAAGGGTGGAAGGTGGGAGTGATAGAAGAGAGAGAGAAAGAGGTGCCCTAGTGAAGGACTCCGGAATAATTTCGGCCACCTGGGGGTCTTTAACGTGCACTGACATCGCACAGCACACGGGCGCTTTTTTACGTTTCGCCTCCATCGAAACGTGGCCGCCGCGATCGGGTTCGAACCCGGGTACTCCGGCTCAGTAGCCGAGCGCCATCGCGGCGGGTTTACGTAGGGTGTCCTTATTCAGAAATTCTGTGAAGCCGCCATGGCACGACTAGTCATTAGCAGTCGCTGACACTGCAGCTGCAACGACCAATAGAAAAGTTCAATAACGATTTTATATCGGCTTTTATATAGCGAACATACTGCTGTTAATGTATACCTGGGGCACGGAGAGCTACTTCAGGCTTTCTTAGGTAGCTTTTTGCCCAGTGTCCCTTGTTCTCACCGTGATGTGTGTTAAAGAAATAAACCTTCAACTTTAAATAAATATAAGCCGGTCGAATAGGATTACTGTTGTCGATTTCGGGTCTTGCGGGCTATTGTTGTAGTGTATTTATGTGTCTGGATGCCAGCGCTTTCAGATATAGAGTATCTGCATTTGGATAAAAATTGGTGCCATTATATACACCTTGTAGTTGTGTACGTACCTGGTGTGCACGTCAGGCAGGTGGCGAGTGTGTGGTGATCTGTAAATGGGAGAACAGTTATTGACAGTGTACACAATGCCACACATATTGGTGCTGTTCTCCTTGTAAGCCGAACCTGAAAATGTCTGTAAGTGAATTTCACCCAAAATTTGTTAACGCTTAACCACGGTAAACTTTCGTGACAACATGCATACGCAATGGCTTCATATACGTGTCTCAAACGGTATAATAACAAACATGCCATTGTCTTGAAACAGCTACACCAATGTAGGAATCACATTTAAGCACGGGTTGGGTTGCAAGCCTCCGTCCGTGACATGGATGGTTATGCCGTTATGCGTTCTACGCTGGCCTGAGGTTCCCCGCTTGACTGAATCCAACTAAATTACTATTATTAGTTGCGGTTAACTTAGCTGTTGAAGAGAACAGACTCATGTTGCCTGCAACGGAGCATCTTTTTGCAAGTTGTGTTAAAAGTGAAAAAAAGGGACTATATCTTAAGAGACTTCATTCAGGGAGATCTGCTGTTCTCTCGTGTTTTATCAGGTTGGGCTCCCGTGTTTTAAAATTTACTTGCCTTCAAAAAAGAATTGTTTTTGTCTACTGAATACGTATTTTCCGCCAACACAGGCTTGCGTAAAGCAATAATTCATTATCTGTTATGACCGAAAACGTGGGCTCTGCAGCTAGGAAGAATCGATGTTGAAACATGATGTAGACAATGCTGTGTCAATATCAAAGCTGTGAGGTAACTACCATCCCATCGTGGCGGTGCGGACACGCTGAAATTATTCAGTCGTATTGCCTGTTATTTGAATAGAGAAATATCTTAGCATTAGACACTGCCGCTAAAGGACAAAAGCACGGGTTCTATAAAGTTGTGATTTAATGAAAGCAAAACATTTGTGGTATATTAACCACATCACATTAATACTCTTTGTTACGAGATATTAAAAGAATAGTCTCTTTGACCTTTCTAAGATGTTTGGCCGGTCAGACAGTATAGAAACAGTCATATGTGCTGTGTTGGCATTTTTAATTTCGCCAGCAAACTCCTACAAAAAAAAAAAAAACAATCATTCGCTGCTTCTTCACTTCCTTGATCCGAACGCTGCAGACTTCGAACCCCCGTTCAATTTATCCTCAAAGCAGGCATCCCTCAGGCTTTGCTTTTTGTTCATTTGCAAGCTGCCAGCTCAGACATTTAAACGCTGAAGCGCAGGTTATTCCTCAAGGCATCTTGCATGATGAGCGAACTTTGTTCTCCTTAATAGTGTAAGAGAAAATCTGCTTGCCATTTGATGTACATGACACTGTGAATATCTGTGGTTTCAGTTTCATGGTTATTGATTTTTTGCGCTTAACCTTAGCTGCTTTTTTTTATTGCAAAAGCAAGCCCTTTTTCCCCCAACAGGCAAAAAATTTAGCGTAGAATAAATCGGCTGCATCTTTCAAGCTCATGGCCTTAGCCCTATGAAAACCACGCGAAAAAAAAGCTACTCTGACAGTCATAAACAGTGCCTTTATCTCAGCGGCGTCAAATGAGGAGGGCCACAGCGCGCTTACCCGTATGAGTTGGTGGAATCTCAACCGTAGGCCTTTTGGTCCCTCTATGGCGGCCTTGTCACTCAGTGCACAGTAATGCACAATAGGCCGAAGCTGCTAGCGTACACTTCGCAACGCCTTTTTCATTGCCGATACGAAACGAGCAGAAAAAAAATCATACTAGTCGCTGCTTTTTGTTTGTGTGCGCAACGTTTTCTGTTTGCCATGCTAATCGCAGTCGGGCACCCATGGTATCTTTCGTACGTTCTAAAATGCATGCACTTCAATAGTGCCCAGAACAAACCTGAAATGAAGCGACTTTTTTTACAGTGAGGGGTTGCTGCATCGGTTTTGTAAATAATTTATCTTTGTTTAGCAAAAAGACGAACGAAATAAACTCTGTGTTCTTAGTTAGACAAAATATAAATGCTATAAGATAAATAAAAAGAACTTGGAGTGCTGTATTGCCAAAGGCGGCAGCCACAAAAAACAGAAAAGTTAGTTGAAATTCATGTACTCTTTTAAAGTTTTGCGTTATTGAAATGAAGCAAAGAAATAAAAACTGAACTGCTTAATTTTTTTTTCAAGTACGCCACTATAAGTTAATATATTTGGGGGGATTATTCATTTTGTTGGCAAATGAAAAAAAAAACGTAGGGACAAATGAAGATCCATTTTACTGAAGAACAAGCTTTTCATGCCATCGCAAACAAGATGAGTGAAAGCGCGCATATATTAGCATGTAATTTGCACATGCTAATTCAAATGAGCAGCCGAATGACAACTACTTGCGGCAGACAAAACTTCGCGCCAGTCGGTTGCACCGCATTGAAGCGTTGCAAAATATGCGTAGAGCGTCGTTGTGAAGCGAAAGTTCTTTTAGCATGACGATGTTTTCATGCCTTAAGGCAATAGAAGGAAAGCTGGCATCTCCTGGCCTGAGCAGATTGGCGCGTATCACCTGTCGGCAGAAGTAGTATACTAAGCGGTTTACTCAGTAGTATTCTAAACTGCTTAATCCTCGGTAAACGAAACTGGTTTATCGGACCGCAATTTCTCTATCCCACGAAGCGCCTTGGGACTGTTAAGTTTGCGTCTGCATGGCATCAGAAGACTCTAGGCATTTTAATATAGTCTTGTGTTTGCTTCCACGCCGCTAAAGTAAAACATTTTCGCCAAAAAAGGAAGCCTCATGGTTTCGCAAACCCTCTATTGTATATGGGCAGGGGCGGCAAAAAAAATAAATAAAAGCGCTAACGGTCTGACTTGGTGCAGAAAAAACTTCATGATTTGCGATTCATTATCATTACATATATGGTGCGATATGCGGCGTGGATAAAACTCTAAAATTGGGCTGTGAGCGCGGGCTAAATGATGGATGAAGGCCTTTCTACTAGACACGCGAAATAGTAGCTGCTAAATAAGAATGCGCTTGATATTTCCAGGAAAGAAAGATAATAGAGAATTCGTCTTTGTTATTTATTACATTTTCAGCGGTTCCTAAAAGCAGAGTACATGCTCGGATAATATATCAGGAAACAGCGTTCAGGGAACCTTCAGAAAACCTTCTTTATTTATCATTATATAGAAATGCTACACACGGCGGTGTTAGGCAGAAGGAAGTATCTCGAATGCTGACAATTACGTCTGGGCCTTGCTGTGGCATTCCGTTCTTCTTCTTCGTCCTCTTAAGACATGGCACATACCCACATGGGGGGATTGGCTAAGGTGTATAGTGGCATTCCACTGAAGCGACTGTTTCTCTATTTCTTCTTTCGGCTCTTTGCCTGAATTGTGCATAAGATTTTGATGTCAGATATAACGAAGTACATTGCCTGCTATTCGTGAGTCCTGATCTGAGACATGGGAGACCCAGGGTAGCGGTCATGTGGAAGAGTAAACCATAATAGAAACCGCCACAAAAATGTTCGCTTCTTCTGTGCGTTAGGTATCCTGGAGGAAACCAAATAATCGATTTTAGAAGTGTGGTAGGTAGACAGTCTGTCAAACGCTTCAATATACTGAATTTTGCATTTAAAGGTACGACAACGTTAAAAAATAGACGGAGATCCCGAGCCCACGGAAACCAAGTGAAGGCTGCTGAGAGTCGCGTGGCCTGGTCTACAGTATTTTTTCATTATCCAAAGATAATGAATTAGTAAACTCCTTTTAATTAGTTTTTAAGCGCTTGCTTCAGGAGTAAAGTGAAAGTTCAGAAGCCCTAGATCGTCTTGAAAAACAGTCGGCTAAAATGTGTGAAAGGCATCTCAGCAAAAACAAAAGCTTTGACGTAAGAGCGGGGCTGCTACAGCATCTCGAGACGCGTCCAAGTGTGCAAAAGGTTTTTTCTGAAGCGCTTTCCCCAACGAAGGCATTGCGCGTGCGTTGGTTGAAAGATATGCGCGACCAGCTGTCACGTGGTAGCCTAATTATTTTTTAATGTGGGTAAAGAAAACCGCGTAAATGGTTCCTTAGCGCGAACATTCGAGCCAAATGTTTTTCAAAACGCTCTACCGCTTATGATCTGATACTTTATTTTTGAAGCAATTGCTTATTATAACGGTGATTACTAATTACAAATTTATTAGCACAGCAGAATGAAAAAAATAGTGGAGGCTAGTTACGCGGATCTCAGAAGTCCTCAGTTGCTTTCACTGCGCTAGATCGCTTTGTCTTTTTTAAAAAGATTGATCACCTTTAGCTTGAACACTTATTACGCTACTCCTTGAAATACGTACCCAGCAGGCTGACTGCCAGCGCAGCCAGGCAAAGCGCCTTCATTGCGCGGCCCTCTTCGCAGAACTGCCGAACTAAGGATAGAAATTGGTGTTCGCTTTTTTATAGCTACATGCTTTGCTAATCCATTCAGCTGTTCTAAATAAAAATCGCATTCTCCTCCTTGTCACTGTGTTGCGACGTGAAGTACAAAAACATCTATGAGGCTTTGTTTTCTTCCGATCGAAAGGATGGGAATACAGTTGCATCTTATAACAATACGTGCGCACTCAATTGGAATTGATGACATTGGAGCTACTCATCATTTCTTGCGTTTCTTCTGCAGCGTGTTTCGTACAGATTTCCTGACAGCGTTTTCGGTTACCCGAACACGTGGATAGAGGCCTTCATCTCACTGCTACCCGATTACGTTAAAACTTTGATGACAAGGCGCAATTTTATATATTTTTTGAAGTTTCCGCAAAGGAAATGGATTTCAAGCTAGGCCGGGTAAAATCAAAATACGAATAAAACTTGTCGAAAGTAGTAAAAAAATTATATATTTTCGTTCAAGTTCGTCTAGACCAGCGTAATTCAGTATTTCACTTATTGGAACAGATAAAGCACCTGAATCTCTTGTTCTCAAGACGTTTTGATTTTATGCAGAGGAAGCCTTGTGCTTGTTCTTCGCTAACAATGTTGGTGGCACTGCTTTCTTTATGAAAGCTCCCACATCACCACTTTTCCTCATAGTTGCTAATTTTACACCTATGATGTCCGCCAGTCGCGAATACGCCTGCAGTGATTAGGCTCAGTTTGTGAAAAGTCCATTCGGTATTTCTCTTAGTCGTGACTCCCGGCTAGGAGAGATTACGAGCGTCTTGGGACGAAAAAAAGAAATGATTCTATGAATACTTCTGGTAACCTGCAGAAGAAGTGGACAGAAGAAACTGGTACGCCTGCGAAATTATGTGTCATGTTACTCAGCCGAAGTCAAGGGACATCGTGCACAGTTAGCTCACTGAGCCGCCATCACAGACAAGATGTAATTTAGCTTAAGACCACTTCTTCTTGGGCTAGTTGGTAGTTAATTGTAATATAAAGGTGCCAGAAACGACACACACACACGCGCGCACGCGCACGCACGCACGCACGCACACACACACACACGCACGCGCGCGCGCGCGCGCGCACACACACACACACACACACACACACACACACACACACACACACACACACACACACACACACACACACACACACACACACACACACACACACACACACACACACACACACACACACACACACACACACACACACACACACACACACACACACACACACACACACACACACACACACACACACACACACACACACACACACACACACACACACACACACACACACACACACACACACACACACACACACACACACACACACACACACACACACACACACACACACACACACACACACACACACACACACACACACACACACACACACACACACACACACACACACACACACACACACACACACACACACACACACACACACACACACACACACACACACACACACACACACACACACACACACACACACACACACACACACACACACACACACACACACACACACACACACACACACACACACACACACACACACACACACACACACACACACACACACACACACACACACACACACACACACACACACACACACACACACACACACACACACACACACACACACACACACACACACACACACACACACACACACACACACACACACACACACACACACACACACACACACACACACACACACACACACACACACACACACACACACACACACACACACACACACACACACACACACACACACACACACACACACACCACACACACACACACACACACACACACACACACACACACACACACACACACACACACACACACACACACACACACACACACACACACACACACACACACACACACACACACACACACACACACACACACACACACACACACACACACACACACACACACACACACACACACACACACACACACACACACACACACACACACACACACACACACACACACACACACACACACACACACACACACACACACACACACACACACACACACACACGACAGACCGCCTGTCTCCTTGTCTTCTCTTGTTTGTGTGGGTTTTTTGGCGCCTTTAAAATACAATGATGTAATTTCTCAGAAAAATACCCACCGAGCCCGCAACGCACAGGCTGTGTGAGACGCGCAGGTCGTCGAACCGCGTTCATAAATCAAAAAAGGAAACCATTGTCGATCATATACTTCTGTATTCGCCCCGGAGTCTGTAATTATCAAGCTGGAACGGAACGGCGCTCTTTCGCTTTTTAACTTCAAGCGCTAGGATTGGCTACTGCGTAAACCAACGTCATCGACGCTTTCTTCGGTTTAATCACGGCACACCCGTTCTATTGGAGACATCCACAACAGGTCTAACGAAGAGAAGGGATCAAGGAGGGTTTCCTCACAAACTGTGACGCAGTAGTATGACGCCAACCAGCCGCGGTGGCTCAGTGGTTAGGGCGCTTGACTACTGATCCGGAGTTCCCGGGTTCGAACCCGACCGCGGCGGCTGCGTTTTTATGGAGGAAAAACGCTAAGGCGCCCGTGTGTTGTGCGATGTCAGTGCACGTTAAAGATCCCCAGGTGGTCGAAATTATACCGGAGCCCTCCACTACAACACCTCCTTCTTCATTTCTTCTTTCACTCCCTCCCTTATCCCTTCCCTAACGGCGCGGTTCAGGTGTCCAACGATTTATGAGACAGATACTGCGTCATTTCCTTTACCCCAAAACCAAATATATATATATATTATATATATATATATATATATATATATATATATATATAATATGACGCTGCCCTGTTTTAGGGTGCCTTATTAGCGCCCTAATGATAATGTGTGAGAGGTAGAAAAATTGAAGTTCAATGCCCTTCGCGAAGATATAAAAAAATGAAAGCATTGCTAATGAAGTGACAGCGTGTTAATGATATAGCAATATATATATATATATATATATATATATATATATATATATATATATATATATATATATATATATATATATATATATATAAGTACAGTATTACGACAAACGCGACTGTTCGTTCTAAAGGTTTATTGTGCCAACAGTTTCGGGAATGGTATTCCCTTCGTCAGGGCAGGCTTACAATGAAACAGTCTTGTCAATATAAGGACACAAAGCGGGCGAGGATGTATAAACTCCGCCCTCAAAGCAAACTTGAAAGTGAGGGCAAGGGGCCGTATAATGGACCGCGCAGCAGCTCTCACAGGGGCAGTGGCCAAATTAAACACAGAAAAAACACAGAAAAAACACAGAGCAAAACGGGGTGGTGGAAATAGTAAAGGAGTAGAAAAGACAACGAGTTTGAACAGCGATAGAAAAGGGAAAGGAGCGTTAAAACCGGCTCTCGGCGCACCGGGAGGCCGCAGTCCCCCCCTTCTCTACGACACTCCCGCCAGACGCCGCCGAGTCCGCGCCGTCGGCCCGTATCAGGTTTCCTGAGACGCTTGCTGGGGACGCGCACGAGAGACACTTGTTGCGCGCCGCAGCGGCAACCTGCAGTGGTGTCGCATGCGTATCTTTGCTTCTTTTCTTCGGTAGGCCCTTCCGTCGGGCTTTGTCTACCAGACATCCTGGCGCACTTCTTCCCATAAATAAACTAGGCCGTTTCAACTAGAGTCCGGCAGTGCGCTTCCCGTGAAGAAGTGGCAGCCGTGGGGGAAAAAAGACAACAAATATTGAGCGAAGCCCGAGTGCGTAATGAGAAGGCAGAGAGTAATTTGGGAGAGAAAACGAAAAGGAAAAAGAGAAAAAATTAGTAGCACAAGAGAACTTTGAAAGAAGAAAATATTAACACACACAAAAAATAAAAAATAATAAAAAATATATATATGAATAGAATGGGGCGCCAACCAAATACCAAATGGTTAATGAGAATGAATTGGGCGCGGAAGACATAGCACAGAATTCAAGAAATGTATCGCACGGTAGTTAAAAAAAGAAGAAAGAAAATAATAATAATACATGTGTGCGGAAACCGTGAAAGGTTTGCGGCCCGCGGGGCAGCCGCGTGGTCCCAGTAGGCTAGGTGATAGAGTTAGAATATAGGTGTTTATTCCAGATAGAACACGGAAGCTGGCTGTAAGTTGAACAAAGGAGATTACTGACAAAATAAACAATATACAATAAAATAAACAGCTACATTCCCAGCCATTTAGAGCGTGGTTGAAGTTGTCGAGAACAACATCCGGCGTATTTTGATTTATAATGTTGTCCAGATCCTATGACGGGTGAAATTTTCTACGTTGCCTCCCTCAAGCAGGAGAGCCTCCCAGGAGTAGCGTTCATGCCATGGGAGAACGTGCGAAACTTGTGAATGAGGTATGACTCCCTTTGTTCCCTGTAATAGGTGCTAGGGAACCCGGACTGGAGAAGGATGACGCGGATGTTTTCGAAACTGTGGAGTGGCAAACGCAGGTGCTTGGAAAGGGGTAAGCTGGGTAATGATGACACGTGAGCTTTGTGGTTATTAAAGCGGAAGCGAAATGATGTCTTGGTCTGACCAATATACTCTTGTCCACACACCTCACAATGAAGTTTGCAAATCACATTGCTTGAGTCGCAGTCGAGGTCTTCGCTTATGTGAAACACAAAGTTGTCGAACTTGGATTTTGCCAGTTTGGTGTCTAAAATGTGCGGACAGACTTTGCACCGAGGTTTTCCACATGGGTGGCACCCACCCTGGGTAGAGTTCTTCTTTGTTTTCGCATTGACAAGCAAGTCTCTCAGGTTCTTGTCCCGGCGGTACACCACTCTGGGCGGTTCCTTGAATATTAGTGACAACTTATTACTCTGTCTGATTATATTAAAATGACGGCTTAGTATGTTACTTACTCTGGGAGCCGTTGAGGAGAATGTAAGGATTAAGTTTGTTTTGCTGTCGTCTTTGACCTTGTTTTCTGCCAGGATGGATGTGCGCTCTAGGTTGCGAGCGCGTTCAATCGCGTCATCGACTATTTCCCCGGGGTATTTCTGTCGTGACAGAGCGGCTTTGAGAGTCCTTGTATGTTGGTCAAATTCCTCTGTTGTAGAACATATTCTTCGGTATCTGTGCGCCTGAGAGTATGGAATGCTTGTTTTGCAGTGTTTCGGGTGGCTACTCTGGAAATGAAGATATTGCTGCCTATCTGCTTTGAGGGCGGAGTTTATACATCCTCGCCCGCTTTGTGTCCTTATATTGACAAGACTGTTTCATTGTAAGCCTGCCCTGACGAAGGGAATACCATTCCCGAAACTGTTGGCACAATAAACCTTTAGAACGAACAGTCGCGTTTGTCGTAATACTGTACTTACACTTGTAAACTGGCGCATTGGAACCCCTACAGAATACAATATATATATATATATATATATATATATATATATATATATATATATATATATATATATATATATATATATATATATATATATATATATATATATATATATATATAAATTCAACTGTTCGCCTTTTTTGCCGACGACTGTGTAACGTAAAAAGATATATCTAGTCCTAATGACGTCATAACTTGGCAATCTGACATGAATAAGCTAAGAGAGTGGTGCGGCAAATGGCAGATGCAAATGAATAGAGAAAAGACTAAACATTTCAAATTCACCTCTGCTTCAAAGTCACAAGCAAATACTTACCTAATAAATGATAGCATAGTAGACTCGGTTTCATCGGTTAAATACCTAGAAATCCTCCTAAATTCTAGCTCAACATGGACTGACCACATCGAATATATTACATCTAAGGCACAAAAAAAATTTGGCTTTCTGAAGCGGCGCTTATATCTAGCCGACAGGGACACCAGGCTTCAAGCGTTCAATTCTCTTCCCTGCAATGTGCGTAAATCATTTGGCATCCCTACCAGATCGCCCTCACCAATATACTTGAAGCTCTTCAGAATAAAACCGCGCGATTCATCTTGTCATCGTACTGGAAATTTCAAAGCGTTTAATCTTTGAAGGAAGAGCTCAGCATGCCGCCATTGGCAATGCGCAGAAAATTCACACTCGATCACAGCAGCAGATCATTTGCCCGGTCGCATATTTTACCGCCACCTCATATTTCACGTTACACTTATCATGTCTACAAAGTTAACCCTATCTTCGCTCTGACGGAAAAGTACTAGAATTTGCCTCAAACCTTGTCAAAAAAAATGGAATAAGTTGCCGGCCAGTATTGTTACTATAACCCTCTTTTCCTTATATCAGTCCGAATTGCTAACCTACCTGGAACCCAGGTGCGTTCAGTAACGATATTTGTTTTTTATATTATTTATGCACGAACCAATATGTTCTCTTCCTTTGTTATTTTTGCAGTTTTTGTTACACTGCTTAAGTAGTTAGGTTGTTTCTAAACTTCCCGTATTAACCACCTGAAGTGGTGTTTCGTCTTGAAAATTGTGCTCTGATATATGCCCCCCCCCCCCCCCCCCTGTGTAATGCCCCAGTGGGCCATTAGGGTATTTGAATAAATATATAGATAAATTAATAAATAAATAAATAAAAACTTTGCCCGTGAAGTTCCGAGACTGAGTTCATTAAAACACATGCGTTTAACATTGAAATCATATCTCCAGCACCCCTTCGAAATAGTCTCTCTTGCAGTCTATACAGAGCTTCCAACGCTTCTTGAGGTCTTGGAAACAGTTGGAAAACGCGTCTTTTGGCAGGGCTGTCAGCGTCTTGAATGGCCTCCACGCTCCCCACCCAGAGACCTTTCAGGGCTCTCTTCACACGAGGAAACCGGAAAAAACTCTCATGGGGAGAGGTCAGGCGAGTATGGCGGATGGGGAAGTACAGAAATTCGGTGCTTGGCGAGAAATTTTGTCACACTGACAGCGGTGTGCGGCCTTGCGTTATCGTGGAGAAGGCTCCATATTATAGATGCCCATAAGTCAGGGCGACGGCATCGCAGTGCATTACGCATGTGTTGGAGCACGCGGATATAAAACTCCTGGTTCGCCGTCTGCCCTTGTGGAACGAACTCGTGGTGTGCACACCTCTGGGATCGAAAAACTATCAGCATCGTCTTTGTTTTGGTATTCTGTCACCTCGCCTTTCTCGACGCCGGAGAGTTTGTGGACGCCGCTCGGCGCTCTGCCTCTTCGTTTAAGGGTCGCATGGAAACCACCATGTTTCCTCTTCATCAATGATCCTGTCGATGAATGCAGCATCCTTCTCTGCCTCGGAGAGAAAATCAGCGTTCACTGATGCCCGCGTGTTCTTCTGGTCCTGTGTGAGGGAGTGCGGCGCAAGTCTGGCATTCAGCTTTTGTTTCCCCAAGTTCTCACACAAAATTTGGTGTGTTGTTGTCTTACTAATGTCGATAGCTTTTGATAGCTGCGGACTGCAATGGTGCGGTCTTGCTGTACGATTTCCCTGATCCGAGCCACATTGTTTTCATTCTGCGAGGTTGAAAGGCGCCCTTGCCTTGTGTCGTCTTCCATCGACGTTCTCCCCGAAACAAACCTCTTCTGCCATTCGAAAACTCGCGCCTGTGATGGAGCTCATACGTCTTCTCGGCTGTCTTGCGAAGCTTCACACAGAAATTTATGTTTACACGCTGTTAGTGGTGGATGTCCATCACGGCAATTAGCATAAATAGCTCAGGTTAGCCCGAAAAGATGACGCTACACATACACACCAACATTTGTTTCCGGTAATCATTTCTAGAGAAGAAAATGAACCAGTCTCTAAACTCTACGGACAAAGGTTGTAAACAAAATCTACAGAGAATGGAGATGTAGCCTAGCATCTCTGATCCTCGTCAAAGAATCGGTGTCGACGCGCGTATTTTATGCGCGAAAGGGCGATTATGGCAGCTGTCATTTGGTTTCTGTTCTTTTGAAGCTTATAGACCGTTTACAGCGCACGGTTCTTCCGTTTGAGACCAGATGGTGCCACAGGTGCGCTAGGAACACGGCGCCATTACGGGCCTCGTAAGTCGCCACCGTGAACGCCTCGAAGTAGCAGTGGAAATATTGCGGGTGGCTGCCGAGTGTGTTCTTTCTACGAAAATGTGAAAAGGCAGAGGAAATACATGCTGTGTTGTGGATTGTAATAATTGCGAGAAAGAGTTAAAATTGCGGGATGCGATCGTTTGCGATCATCACGGAACCGAACTGCACAAGGACGGACTGCCCCTGTCGCGCCCGTTTCGCATGCACCCTTTCCGAACGGGCGAACGCAACAAACCCGGTTGCAAGCGCTAGATAGCCAATATAGAAAGACATTTTCCTATCTTGGAAAACCTGAAAGGTTAAGTGCACTATACAGCCGCATGAACAAGCTGTTCCGCCACCGAAACCGTCTCTTCGTGCTTTCAGATGCTGTGCAGTTGCGTCTGCGTGTGTAGCGAGGCACGATTGCTCGTAAGTTGAGGTGTGTGGCCACTAGTAACAGGAGCGCCCGAAGACGAATTAGGAATAGAAAAGAAAAATGACTTACGCTCCTACATACCGCTACTGCAGATTATGCAGTGCACAGCCGCGCGAGCGGACAACGCTTACCGTCACTCCGTGTATTACGTGACGTTTTGGTGCTACTGTTGAACTTCGCTCCGGGAAGCATAGTTTTTGTGGGCCATATTCAAAATAAAACATTTGCGTTACGGCTGCTGTGCTCGCTGGTTGTCGTTTCCTCGCGGCACATGCGAGACAGTCACTGAAACTGACTCGACAGGCCAGCGCGCAGAATGAAGCCGATTACTTACCACCAACGAGAACTCGAGCATTTTCATGTCTGCATATCGAGCATAGAGCGTACCACAATTTTATATGTGGGACTGACACAATTGTGAAGTTAGTGTAGTATTAACGCGTTTCCATGCGCATGTTCTAACAATATCGCGGAATCCTTCGAAACACATGCCAGCTCGTGAAGACTGCTTTATGCATGCTACTGCTACCATCATAGTTAACATTTGTGTGTCTATTTATTTTTGCCGCCTTTCTGCGTTTAACAAACCAGTAGAAAATATTTTAGCTTCCTATGCACCGTTAAGAAGTTGTAAATAAATGCGCAAGACGTGCACGTGAGCGCTTTAGAGAGGTGTCCGCATACATGTACACAGCACAACAACGAGCTGCGCTGCCGCAGGAGCAATTAACCTTGCTGTTTTAGATAATAGCAATATAAACATTCAGTAAAGCCTTCAGCGGATGCAACGAGAAGCATTCAGGCGATTCATCCCTTGGCTAGAAGAGGGAGAGCTGATCGGCTCTCCGCGACATGACGCCCGATCACGTTTTCACCCCTCAAGTGACCACATTATGGCTCTCACATGCCCTTCGAAGCTTTGGCCAAAACATAGTGTCGTCTGCCGACTCCTTTACAATCGTATCAGCCGAAACACTGCCTCTCGGAATCGAACCATCAGGCACAGCAGCCGTCGCGATGAGGCGCGCTCCGAGCAGACAGGAGGCGTGTAATGGCGGCGTGATCCTGCGAATGAAATGAGAGCCCCCATGATACCGCGCTGTAAAGCCTGTATAGAAGCTCGGCGCTCGACATGAGTGGTCAGTTGATTATCTGAACACGGTACCCTATCGATACTGGCGAACTTCTGTTTGTCCTCAGTGTCCCTTTAAATTGTTCGGAATGAAGAGTCGAGAACTACCGGTGGATGTCTCATGTTGTGAGCGTTTTTCCCGAGGACGCAAATCGTGGAGGTGCAAACTCCATGACGTTCATTTTAGGCCCTGGAGCGCATTGCCATGCTGGTGCACGCTAGCCAATTCTTAGTGCGAAATTGCTGACATTTTAATAGCCTCCACGTGGCTTAGTGCGTAGGCATTTATGATGTGTCTTACTTCAATGGGATACACGGCCAAAGCGGCGAGCTGCCTTACTTCTCGAGCCGAGAAGGCGATTCTTAAGGACTCGAAAGCATGAATGAGACTCTTGTAATCTGCAAAATGTGCGAGGTGTCATCGATCCAAGATGTATCGAAATATGCACAGACAGATAAGCTCCCAAGAGTTCGCGGCGGAAAGCACAGTATGGTTTTTCTGCCGCTTACTATTTCTTAGACAAAAGGCGAGAGGTTTCCAGACTCCAAATATGAGGTGTTAAATTGCTTCACTGACTGTAGTTTAACATGCGCCCACTACGATGCCGGTGAAGGCGTCGTGTTCAGTGCGCGTATGAAGAGCGACTCTCGCCAAATCTACCTTGATCGCAGTAAAGACTTTGTCTGCAGTCTCTAACCACGTCATGGGCGATGCAGTCTTGATGGTGGTACGGTGAGCATCAAAGGGCTTGAAATATGGATAACAAAATGATATGAAGCGCCTGTCAAGTTCACCGAGCCGAGCAAAAGACGTAGCTGTAACAAGGAATAGGGGCGAGGAAAGGTGACAATAGCTTCCACTTTGAATGGGTGGGGACTGAAACCCTCACCCCTACGCAGTTATGTTCTGAGGTAGAGTTCACGTAACTATCAGCACCTAAATTTAAAAATTCTGTAAAGCTTCATTTTGATTGCCCTGTGCATTGCATATAGGCGGTAGTAATATGATTGCTAAAGGAAAACGCTTTCATACTAGTTGTGGCACTTATCTATCCTAGTGACGCCACTCTGCTGTTTTGATTTTTTGTAGAATATCTTAACCGAACACTGCACTTTCAGCATTCTACTTACCTCATTTTTCGCTGCTGCTATAGTGGACAAGATGACACTGACACGAGTGGCCGCTATATTCGTATATTGCGAAACAGAGGAATTAGAGGTGGGTAACTCTCGTTATTTTGGAAAACATCTGAGGTGACCGCTGAGAAAAACTGAAAATATATTTTGTGATCATGGTTTAAAAGATGTTCGCTTATAATGATGTAACGAGCGTCATGTTAGTGTCCAATCAAAATTTCAAAATTTATTTTGGAAGAAGACCTCACGGTAAACTACATGAAGATTATTCTTCCCCCAAGTGACGTTTTCTCTCAAGTGACAAAATATCGACACGCCTGATATAATGGTTTGTAGATGGCCTCTGTTTTTCTCTAAACGTCCTGTGTTATGGTTGTGTTTATGAGCTCTCCACTGCGTCCTGCGATTGAAAGGAAATCGGTGCCGAGAAGTGGCGCTTTTATTGCTTAGGGAAATAAAACAGCAAAACACATGCAGTCAGCAAAAGCAGTCATCGTGAATAGGTTTGCTTGTACACATTAATACTTGAAAACGGAATTCTGAGTGAAAGTGAAAGCCCATTAGCAATAGAACACCCAAAAGTATTTTGGATTCCAGCGGCAATAAAAATACGGTTGACAGTTTTAAAGAGCACTGCCCTCATTGCGCTGAGGTAAGGCATCCTGTTACAGGCGAGGCAGTCGCCGACACATCCGCTGTAAGGCAAATCCCTTCTGCACATCAGCACCACAACCGCTTTTTGGATTAGAAGCAAACGAATGGTTGTGAACGCTTGTACCGAAAAGTATAAGCTCTTATTTGATAAGATACTTCTCAATACTACACTGTATTCATTTAGCTATGCCGCTAAAGAAGTGATAGCTCTCCCCAAGCGCGACTCTAAAGAAGCGGCTGCTTTTCCCAAAAGCGGCACTGGTGAAATGACTACTACTCCAGAACGCGACGCGACTACTGAGGACCACTGACTACAAAATAAAGCCATAAATTCAGCACTGTCAATTTTAGTGCCGAACTTCCGCAGCCTCTTTCCAAAACAGGATAATGTGTGTTCATATGTCGAAGCATGCTCAGCCGACCTTGTGTTGGGCACAGAGATCTGGTTATCTCCCAATATTGCTGACTCTAACCTATCCTTGTCCAGCCAGTTTTCATTCTTTAGAAAAGATCGTATCATCTCGCGCGGTGGTGGGGTATTAATTGCCGAAAGGAACAGCCTGCAAGCTTATGTTGTTGATACAGGATCGTGTCTGGAAATTTTACGGATTTCATTTCGTCTATCACCGTCTGTAATTTGTGCCGTTGGGGTCTGCTATCGCCAAACTGATTCGTACGAGGAATTCCCTGAAAACCTGAATGAATCTCTAACGTACGTGCAGAACTAATTTCCACGCTCGCCAGTATTCCTGGCCGGTGACTTCAATTATCCGCATATTGATTGGCAGACTTCCAGCCACCTTCATGACACAAGAAAGCGTGAATGCTAGAATTTTCTGGATGCACTGTCACTTTTCGATCTGCATCAAAGAGTTTCCACACCTACTCGTGGCGATTCACTCTTAGATCTCGTGCTGACAACACAACCGGACAAGACATCTGTAAACGTGCTCGATGGTGTCAGTGACCACAGGATTTTGCAGTGCGACTTCATAGTAGCCAGGAATAAACCAGAAAAAGCAAAGGAAGTTATATTTCGTTATGCCAGGGCCAATGTTGATATGCCGCTCAATGAACTATTATTTTCTGACGATGTTTTTCATTCTTTCAGTTCACGGGATGCCAATGAAAACGGGTCTCTTAGTCGCGACAAACTATCTTTGCTAAAAGATAAGTACGTGCCCAAAGTCACCATCACCACATCTACAGAAACCACATGGTTCACAAGGGGCGTCAAAAGATGTAGAAATAAAAGAAAAGGTTGTACGCGAACTATAAAGTGTCAGGATCTGAACGCGATTGGAGTCAGTATCGCACACATGCGCAGCTGATTATTAATAATTGACTTTTGGGTGAAGGAAATGGCGCAGTATCTGTCTCATATATCGTTGGACACCTGAACCGCGCCGTAAGGGAAGAGATAAAGGAGGGAGTGAAAGAAGAAAGGAAGAAAGGGGTGCCGTAGTGGGGGGCTCCGGAATAATTTCGACCACCTGGGGATCTTTAACGTGCGCTGACATCGCACAGCACACGGGCGCCTTACCGTTTTTCGTCCATAAAAACGCAGCCGCCGCAGTCGGGTTCGAAGCCGGGAACTCCGGATCAGAAGTCGAGCGCCCTAACCACTGAGCCACCGCGGCGGGTCTGCGCAGCTGTGCAAAACTGAAATTGAAGCCTCGAAGGACAAGTTTTATAACAATGACCTTTCACATCTGTTAAACAACAATCCTAAAAAAAATTGGCGTGTTGTTAATCGAAATAACAGTTCCAACTCCTCAGTGTCAATAACTAAAGAAGGTAAGCTCCTTACCTCCCCTGAGGTAGCAAAATATTTTAATTTTTTTTGCTCAGTGTTCATGGATGAGAACCCTTTACCTACTGACCTGCGATTTTCAACGCTACATTAAACTTTGCCCGACATAACTGCCACGCCAGAGGGTGTATCCTCTACAATACACCGTCTACCCGCTAACTCCGCCCCCGGCCTCGATGGGGTATGTCCTAAATTACTCAAAATAGCAAAACCTGCAATATGCCACATATCGACTGTTATTTTTAAGCCATCCAATGATATGGGCTGTGGTCCAAACGAGTGGAAAATTGCGGAGTCATTCCCGTTTTTAAATCTGGCGATGCTTCTAAACCATCAAGTTACACACCCATTTCGTTAGCCAACATCAGCTGCAAATTGCTCGAGCACGCACATACTCTCATCTGCCATCATTGGTTATCCGGTGAAGCATACCTTCCTTTTTGCCAATCAGCACAGCTTCTTGCACGGTTGATCTTGCGAAACACAGCTGTTACCCTGACCTTCATCATGCTCTTTATGCTCACTCTAACATAGATACCGTATTTGTCGATTTCTCCAAAACATTCGACAAAGTCCCATAAATACGCCTAAAAAAAAGCTTGAAAATCAGAACTTCAATTCTAAGCTTCTTTCTTGGATCAGTAGTTTTTTGGCCAGTCGGTATCAAACAGTCTGTGTTAATGGGCATTCATCGCTCCTCTCCCCCGGTAAACCTGGAGTACCGCAAGGGTCTGTGCACGGACCTATCTTGTACTTAGCTTATATAAATGTCATAACTAATAACCTAAATTAATTCCGCGGTAAGATTATTTGCAGTTGATTGCGTGATATACAGACTACTGATCTTTCCGGCTCTATCGTCTACAATCAGGCCTTAACAAGATTAATGATTGGTGCACACAATGGGAAATGAAAATTACCACCTCAAAAACAAAAGTTGTTCGATTTACCACAATATCTAGAGCCGAACCTTGTCATACACTTTTAACAATGTGCGCGTAGAATCGGCACCCATCATAAAATATCTAGGGTTGTATTTATCAGCAGACCTCTCATGAACCGGTTACATCGATACGGTTATTAAGAAAGTTTCCAAAACAATCGGCTTCCTCAGACGTAACCTGCGCTTAGCTAATGTAGGCACAAAGTCATCAGCCGACACTACATTAGTGCGCTTCAAATTGGATTACGCCTCTTTGATCTGGAACCCCCATCAGGCAGACATAGTAACAAAATTGGAGTCTCTGCAAAATAAAGCCGCCCGGTTCACATCCAAGAACTACTCGCGATAAGCGAGTGCAACTGAAATAAAAAAGCTCTCAATTTACCTCTTCTCGAAGAAGGGGGAATGCTTTCCATACTGTCATTTTTCTACAAATTATATCATAGTCATTCTTCCATTGCCATGTACCATATCAGGCCGACTCATTGCATATTCCCACGCATTATCACCAACTGAAAGTCAAACCCGCCTTTGCTAGAACTCTTCTCTTCTTTCATTCGCCTCTCCTCGTCGCCATCCGTCAATAAAATCTACTCCCTGGCATCATTGCATCTGCCAATGATTACAAAGCGTTTGTAATCGCCCTAAAACGCCACTCCGAGTTGTAACCTTTATGCTTCCATTATTTTTTTTGCATTGTTGTTGAAGCACCGCTTTCCAAAAACTTGAATGTTTGCTGCCATGCGTCTCTATATTTGGATATTTGAAGCTTTTCAACATGGTGTTCCCGGCCAAAGAATTTTGTACTTATCGAATTTTTTGTTGCTTTGTTCTTACTTTTGTTCCCTCATATGCAATGAGTGCGCGGGCCTTTAGGGTATTTGAATAAATAAATAAATAGACAATTGGATTTGTCGACGAGTCTTGCCATTGTGAGAATCCAATTGCAATAGGGCTCTTCGATTATATTTTCCAGCATCAAAAAGCATGAAACAAAAAAAATGCGTACACTGATCGAAAATTAATCGTGAAACGTGTTATACCCCGCTTACAACGCAGTGGTTGGAAATTTTGGAACATCATAATGGAAGCTTTCACTGTGCCAGAACAACTAACGTTCTTAAAGGTCAGTTGGCAATCCCTTTAATTACTGCCATGAAAAAAAGCGACAGTGCCAGAGCTCGATGTATTTGAGAAAAATTTTTTGGACAGTAACAGTGCTTCCAGAACACTTTGAATGATATACTGTCCCGGCGCTTTGTTGCCAAGATTTCCTTATGTACGGCACGACCACAGCGGTGACCTAAAGGTTCGAGCATCCGCCTCACATGCGGGAGGTGCACGGTACATTCCTCTGTGCCGCCGCGTACTCACCGGTGATACAGTGGGTACAAACTTTCTCCTGGCCTAGTGCACGGCTAACGTGTGGCGTAATGCTTGGGATATAGGACTTTGACCCCACCTTTTGTAAACGAAAATTCCTTGGCCCATGGTGCTGTTCGGCTGAAGCTGCCCTTGAGGCATAAAAATTCATCATCATCGTTTTTGCTAAGGCCAAGTTGCAACCGCACAGGTGCTGGTGTAAAAACGTAAAAAAGTTCCTCGGAAGATAAGTCCCCTGAACGATGTTCCGCGGGAATAAAAATTGCCCAAAGGATTATTTCTTTCGGAAACCACTTGAAATAAAATTGCCCTCTTGAGGAACGCTTCTCTGAATTTGAGAATATAGGTGTAAGCATGAAGTATTTTGCAGTATCAGATCCCACCACGGATATGAAGCCTCCATTCCGAAAATAAATAGGGCAGAGTTGAAATCAATACCGGGACAAGTGTCCAACTTCTAGTGCTTTGCATGCCGTTAAACCATGTCTGCTATCCCTTACACTTATCTTGCAAGTGCAGGTGTAAGAGCGAAGCTGTTTTCTCCGGGTGCAATGCATAGGCGCTGAACTGCCACTCCCTAAATACTGCATCGTGCTCATGCGATAGCTCGATGTTAGTGCACAGGATATGCGCAGTGCTTGTGCCACGTAATCGTTAATCTATAAATACGACCCCCAGCAATAAACGTCCTTCTCATCTTGTGTTCTGTTGCAAATCTTCATAGCCTTGAGCGATAAAACACTGCCATACTTGCGTTGCGTGACCATACCGCTGCGTTTATGGATCAGCGATTTGTTCCAACATCAAACAACTCAAATCCACATCATGGGGTAAATGCCCACTAGTGGCCACTTCCACATGCGAGGCAGATACTCAAACGTCTGGGGCTAACGAGACTTTCGATTGCACCCGTTTGGCGGCATTGTCTTCTATTTTGCAAATGGGGACGTTTTTTATGGGGACTTTTTTCCGGGGACGTATTTTCCGGAGACATTTTTTTCAGGAACACTGCAAAAGCATAGGTGCATGAATACAGTTTCTCGGCCTTGATTTGAGTAGTGACGCTCCTATACCGCGCTACAAAGATTAGGCGAAAATTTCAGGTGCTTCGCGTCAAGTGCGTCGCTCTCCTGATAATAGTTCTATCTGAACTTCGCATTTAGCTAAATAACATTTTAGTATGAAGCATTGCGCCCGGACACGTTTGTCGCCGATAAGACTTTGTTATCAATCGTAGGGAGCAAGAAACCGTCGCCTGCGCAATGTCGGAAGAGCCTATCTAGGAAGCATATATGGCTTGTGTGCAATGCTCCGGAACAGATAAGCGCAGTTACTGTGTGATGCCAAGGCACGGTGTATTGGGCGCTGATGTTAGATCAAGGATCGAACACTTCGGAAAATTTTGGGCCGCATTCTACATAGGTGCGCAACTTAAAAGATAGCATTCATGCTTTATTCTTGTGTTTATTTATGCGAGCTTTATTCTGTTTATAAATTTATAACTGCGAATTTTTCTGATCAGGCGGCAAAAGTTATTAGCACTTCTCAGTGAATGCACTTTGCAAAAAAATGTCTCCACTTTCTCTACAGCACAATATCTGCTGATAGATTAAGTTCAATAAGTCCAATGGCTATACGACAAGTAATTTTGAGCATCACCTTCATACGTATCTGTGTGATTAACACTTTATTGTTACGTATTCATGTCCCTAGTTATTCTTACGTGTCATGGTATTGGGTATCCTTGCCTGTTCATTCATACGGCCTCTCAATTATTTTGCCATTTGTTATGGCTATGGATGCCCAATATTTAGCGCTTATTTTTCATTCTCTGTGAGCATTTCTGCATGTGAATTATTTGTTCTGTATACATGGTGTTTCACCCAAGATTTTACAGATTTTTTGTAAAAGGTTTTTTAAATTAGAAGAGGTGGTTTTGCGACACAGTATTGTCAGCGGTGTAGTACATTCAAATACAGCTAAGACGTGCCAACTGGCGGGCTGGTTAACTAATATTGAATAGTTAGCTACTAACTGTTACTGGTAGGCTCTTCAATTAGTGAGAGGAGTTTAACCCACTATAAAAAATATCAATATCAGTTGTTAGAATTTTGAATAGGCGGCTACCTTCGGCACTGTGGCCCAAAACAATTTTGGCTGTTTGGACGAGTTACGTGCACTGGAGACGTTGCTTTGCTTGCAAGCTTCACGAAAGCGCATGTATTTAGGTACGATATAACCAAAATTTGTTTGGTCAAAGCGCCGAGGGTAACCACGTTTTCAAAATTATAAAAACTGATATGGATATTACAGTGAGCTACGCAACTCTCATCAATTAAGAAGCCTAACAGTAATAGTTAAAACTTTAGCTATTCAATATAAGTTAACCAGCTTGGTAGTTTGCACACCTTAGCTGTATTCTGAAGTACTACACAGCCAGCTGACAATTTTATGCTAAAAAAAGCTCTCTTGTAACTCAAAAAGCCTATTTTTAAAGGTTGTGCAAATTCTTAGGTGAAACACGCTGTATTGTGTGTTGTGCACTGTGTGTCGCTGTTGTGTTTTGCTGAGTATTACATCTTCAGTTTTCGCATTACCACCTACACCATTTTAAAGCGATTAGTAGCCTCCGTTGTCAGCATTTCTGCCTGCTTGAATGTCACGGTAAATAAAAAAAGATCACAATATGTCTGGGGGGTAATTATTGACCGCGCTCATACTCCCTCGTTTATACTCTCCAAGTAAGGTGTGTTTACAGGAGCATATGAAAGAGGAACTCATATAATTCATGAAAAATTTATTCATCAAAGCAAAAACGGCATTTATGAGGGTGGATGCTGGCATACCCTTCACGTAATTTTGTGCTTCCAGACAACGTTTGTAGCTCAGCAGCTTACGGCAGTCAATAGCGGTAGCGACGGCTACAATTTCCAGATCTACAGCGACTGTAGCGATAACGCCTACAGGAACCCGTAAAGCATCCGCGGCCTGAGCTGCTGTAATAGCGGCGTCTACATCTGCCCGACACGCACCGTCTTGATCCGTACCCACCAAATCCCCAGCCGGACAAGCCGTTACTCCCGCTGCCGTAAGAACCACCGAAGTTGCTGAAAAGGCCACCTCGGTTGCGAAGTCCTCCGAGCAATAAACCAGCGCCAAGACCGGACCCAGTTCCAAGAACTGATCTCCAGCGGCCTCCCGTTCCGATGTCACCGTAGATTCCTCCAGCTTGTAGCCACCGGTTTCGTCGTGATAAACGCCTCAGCCTCCTAGAAAGACGACTGCGACCTAGCAGGCCCTGTGCACCAAGCCCGGCGATTTGTCCTATTCCTGAACCAAACAGTCCCCCAAGAAGGCCGCTACCAAAACTACCCCAGAGAAGTCGTCTTTCGTTCCTCAAGCTATCTAGACCGTTAAAGCGCCCTCCAAGGCCTCCTGAGAGGCTGCTTCCCCCACCTCTGCCTGAAAGACGGCGCAAAAGCCTCCGTAGACGGGAATTACGTCTTCGTCGTCCGAATAATCTGAGGCCACCACCGAGGCCACCACTTTCTTCATATCCGCCCAAACCACCGCTTAGACCACCAAGCTGTCTTCCACCAAGCAGCCCCAAACCTGAACCTAATCCGCCTTGTTCGCTCAAGCGTCCTCGAAGTCCCAATCCAAGATAACCGCCAGGGCTAGTTTGCCCAATCCACCCTCCTTGACCACCTGGTAACCCGCCGAAGCTTGAGCCCAGTCCGCCTGTAACCGATGAAGTGTACAAACTTCCCGGATAGCTTTGACCTCTCTGTAATCCCCAGGACCCACTGCCACCTAGACTGCCGTCGAGTTGCGCAGGCACCCAGAACCAAAAAGTACCGGGATAGCTCCAAAAGCTCCAACCACCGTTTTCGCCGCTTCCACCCTTTAGTCCATCATAGCCACCACCGCTCTGCCAACTTCCTTCTCCGAATCTGCTTCCGCCGCTGGCACTGGTTCCAAAATCGGCTCCAAGGCCACCACCGAATCCATTTCCTCCTTGGTCTCCATTACCACCAATATTAAAGTTGTCTGCAACGAGAGTGGATTACAGAGTAAACAGTTTGAAATTATCATCCATTTCAAACAAAATGAGAGAGTAATAAAGCTGAAGCATGTGACGATGGTGCTTAAGGGAAACTGCGCTTTGTATTTGTGTCTGATTTTAAAGAAGGTACTAAACGCCAAGTTTTGAAATGATGATACATATGCTGCGAATCAAATTGATAGCGACTACGTGGCGGGCTTAAGGTCCGGAGTTTTAAAGTAACCCCAGTAAAATAATGTAAATCTACGTTACACCGTTGCACGCTAGCGCTTTCGAGGGGGATGTATGAAACATTGCTAAACATATGTCGCGCATTTACGAAAATTGTCATAAGTGCACTCTTGCTGAAACTAGTCATGAAAATGTGCTGTGCGCAGATTTCTGCACCTGACCTCAGTAATATTTGCCGACCCCATTTAATTAGTCTGTGCATTCATTGTATTAGACCATTACAGATGCTCTAAAGTCATTTATGTTGCAGTTGTACGCAAAACCGCTCGAATGTTTTCGCGCTAGCTTCCCTTCAACTTCGTACAACGCAGTTCGACATATTACCACATGATTGTAGTTTTTTTATTGCAATATTTTATTTGGTTCGTCGGATTACGAGAGGAGGCTGGTCCTTAATGTTATTAGAAAGCCTGACGAAGGCTCCAGCACCCCTCTGTACGCTATAGCAGCAATAGTATACCTGGAAGACCCCGTTTGCCGGTTTAGCGATGCGGTAGTGGTCGTTGTTGTGACATGAACACAAGGAAGAAACAGAAGATAAAAACAGGGCCCGTGTGCTGCGCCTAGTGGTGATAACAGCCTCGCCACTAGTGATGCCACATGGAGGCAGAGAATGGTGGCAGCTAACACCTTTTTAAATTGAAGAGACCTTTGCACTTGCACCTTTCCCCACGGGCTACGTCACACTAGTTGTCTGGCGCTACGGTAGATAATCCCTGCGTGCCTGCTACTTGAGAGTTTGACTACTTCGTCACTCACTGTCTGCCTCAGTTTAGGTTTGGTATTGTTATTGCATGCATCGACATTTACTTTTTCGAAGTTGACCCGTTCCGCGGAGGAGGAAGTTTAACAGTCTTATTTTCACGTGTGCATTTATAAGAGCAAACTACGAGTCTCAGAATAGCAGTTCGGAGCTGGGAGAGGAAAATGAAGGCAAACTGTCCACCGGGTACAACACGCGAAAACGTTTTGTTCCTCGGTGCAGTGTAATCATTACGGTGACCAGAATGTGCGTGTGTTCACCAAAAAATAAAGCTCTCAAGTGATCTTGGATGAAAGCTATTCCACACAAGCATTTTACATCGAAAGTGCATTAAACTGTGAGTACACGCACAAGCACGTTAAGTGGTTAAAATACATAACGGACAGATTGTTCGTACTTTTAGTGAGCCTTCTGTAGCTCAGTACAGGTATATTTAGGAGTAATATTCACGAAGTTATGAAAATAGACAAATGCAGAGGCTTTACTAACTAACGTGTTTCTGTGCCGACGGTAATATTCTTGCTTTCTTTCGATTCCCATTCCCTTCACTAGGCCGGTCACGCCAGACGGCGGCCCTGTACGAATATTGGAAGAGCGTGTATGACTACGTGACAGGCGTCTACGCTACACTGCTGCTCCCCGCGCCACAGTGCTATTTTAAACCCCTGCAAATATTTACGAAACATTCCGACTGTCGTCCGCAATCCACACCACGCCAGTTATCGTTCCAATGACAAGTACCACAACTGTATGTGTCCGATGAATTGTTATGCCCTTTAGGCGCGCACTAGAAAACTATTAAATGTACTCTTACCCTAGTAATTCAGCTTTATACTGCCCTCCACAATAAACTAATTCCCAACAAGGAATCAGTTTAACACGGTGTTTCACCGAAGGAAACTACAAATAAAATTAGCAGATTTCCAAAGAAACGCAGCACTATGGGCAGTGCGGCAAGCCCTGTAGAAGGGTTCTTTTGTATTTCCCGTTCCTGTCAGTTCCCATCATGCGCGAACATCAGTACCCTTTTCTTCTGCATGCTTTCATTTCCGAAATGAGCCAACTGCAGCGGGGATTGAACCCTTCAGTTTGGGCTGAGCAGCCGAGAGTTTGGGCAGAGCTGCCGAGCAGCGAAGAACTCAGAAAGGAGCGTCATTTAAAGTTTGAAGCCTAGTGAAAACAACTGAAGAAAATCTACCGCTCGCAAAACGTTGTGGTCAGCTTCATGGCCGAGTATCGAGGAACGGATTGAAAAGAGCTTGGCTTCTGAATGGCGGGCGCTTGGCACCGCGTTCTCTTTGCATTTTAGCGCCATGCCTAACAAAGCCTCCACCTTTCATGGTACCGCGAATTACGCAACGAAAAAAGGAGATCATTTTGCGGTGTTCAATTTTTTAATTCAGTTAGTCTACTCTGATTCAAATTCAGAAAAGTTGTTATTGTTTGAAATCCAGTGAGAATGAATTTGCTGAAGCTATCAATGGTTCGCACTCTATTCACTAGGGTATAGAGGGTGTTTCACCCAAGACTACACAATTGTTTAGGCTTTTGGAAGTAAAACAGCGCTTTTTTGGCAAGACATTGTCAGCTGTGTAGTAGATCTGAATTCAACAAGTAGTGCTAATTAGAAGGCTGATTAACTGATATTGAATAGTGAACATTTTAACTATTACTGTTAAGCTCTAATTATTGAGAAGCGTGTTGCCACCGTAAGTACTATCCACATCAGCCTTTAGAGTTTGAAAAACGCAGTTACCCTCGGCGCACTGGCCCAACAAGCTTTAACTACATCGCGCCAAAATACATGTGCTTTAGAGATGCTTTCAGGCAAAGCAACATTTCCAGTTCATGTAACTCGTAGAAATAGCCACAATTTTTTAAGCAGCAGTGCCAAAGGTAACTGCGTTTTCGTAATTCTAAAAACTTATGTTGATATCATTTACAGTGGCCAGCACGCCTCTCAATAATTAAGAGGAATGAGAGCGATAGTTAAGAAGTTAACTATTTGTATCAATTTTGGGTGCTATTGATTTATTCTGTGTCATAATGTTCCTGGCCAGCTCTTTCTTTACAATTCCAAGCTATTCCAAGGTTCATACGTCTGCGCCAACAATGCCTAATTAAGGTGTTCATCCAAAGGGATATCTATGAAGGGCAAAGTTCCGTACCACGGAGCGGTCTGGAGGATCACATGAGGGCACACATGAACATTGGAGACATATCGGCAAACGAACACAGAGTTTGTGTTTACTTTTTTAAATGTGTGAAGTCATCAACACGTGATAGGACACTACAGCAGATTGAGCAGCGCGCCGTGCAACCATACTTCAGAATATGCATCGTGCATGGGTATACGATACACTAATATTGGGCGTGGCTGCAGGTGTTAAAACATCCCGCTTCTACCTTCTGACACACACCCCACCCAGTGTCCTATACTCTTGGGAGGTATTAGTTATATGGCCGCATCCAGGCTTCTTATATAGTCTTGTAACGCAGGCATCTAAAGGAGATAATACTAACGAAGTCAGTTCCTTCAACACAACTTTATGCTAAGGAAGCACCCAGAAATTAAGGTGTTTGGATGTAGAATTTTTTTATTTGCCAATTGAATTCCGTAGCCTGTGGATATAATCTGCTCACCTACAATAAAAAATAACTCCACGTTGTGTAAAGAGTTAAGTATGCCATCTTCGCGCACAGTATACGCAAAATTTTTAAGAGCTGATTTTCCCCACAAAATAATTAGATTACACTCTCACCAGTCCAACAAGCTCAGTGCTTGAAAGTGGTTCCTTATCTCATCCTGATATTTCCATTTGTGACTTTCTTCTGCCGCGCCTAAGTTTTATGACAGCTGCCGTCGTCACCATACCTTATCATGTTCTCAGGTCGGACGTGTCACCAAAATAAATGCAATACTTTTATAAATATTGTGTCACTGAGGTTCTCATAGAGCAACAGCATTGAATGTTGTAATTTAGAATGAAAGTAACGGGAAACACGTCTGTAAATAGAAACAAAAACAATGCCGAGAAAAATTTTCCCTTTCGTTTGTTAAACTTAGCTCTCCCTGCAAAGAAACACACTGCGTAAGGCTAATCATAATGATAAAAAGAGCTTTATAAGAGAGATGTAGACGCCTTTAAAGGTTCTAAGGGCCGTTTTTTTCAGATAAAAAGACACAATGTCATTTGGATCAAATTTGCATGCAGAGAAAGGTTTATTGCACGGAAGGACGACAGAAGCAAAAAGTTATTCTTCATTCTTCCCTGACGTTGGCTACGTGTATCGCAGAGGGCAGCAATATTTAAAGCTCTTCTAATCACACTATGGTCAGGCTGGCAATTTTACAGTGACACCAAGTATGATGTGCTACGCAAGCTAAAATACTTGTACTCCAGCATGTCACCTGCCGCAGTGGCTGAGTGGCTGCGTTATTTTTCTGCTGATAGTACTACCAGGCGTTAATCCAGCCGGGATAACAGAATTGTTTTTTTTTTTAAGAAGAAATAGGTCGCCTTTGTCGTACATTGTTTATCAGCGATATATACTCACAGTCAGCTAGGCAGGGTTTAAATTCGTGAGGCACTGCAAGAAGGAAGAAAAAAACATGAAAATGTATAAGAGTGAGGGGTTGCATTCGCACCACTGTTTCGAAGGGTAAAAAACTTAAAGCATTTCGTTACAATTTGTGCGAAATTTCAATAAGCAGCGTATATGGCCGAAATTATTAAATTTAAGCATCCAAACAGAAAGCGAGGAGCGTATTTCTTTTAGTTCGGCGGCACTGAAAATCTTGAGAATCAGAAAGGAAATGCGAATTCCAAATAATTTTTATTTATGCCCAGGTTTTATATAAATTATGGAAGCGAAGCAGAAGAGCACGGCAAATGAAGAGAAATACGCATTTAACAAGGACGCAGACTTACTGAGCAGGCATAACGCCAGGGCGGCCACGCTGAGCGGTTTCATCCTGGCAGTATTTTTGCGCGAGGCTTCACCACCTGATAATTCTTTTCATATGACCTTTATATAAAGCAACCTTTTCAGGAATCCTTGAACATAGCCTATGCTTGTACCTTCGCCGAAAATGTTTAGGACATTGTGCATTTTTCCCGAACCTTGTTACTGCAGCAGCTGGGACATTGCGCGATAGTGAGAGAAAGGCTGAAGGACAAGAAGAAAGGAGAGATGCATGGGAAAATGAGTGAAATAACCAAGCAGAATGAAAGAAAAAGCCAACGTACAATAAAAAGACAGACACAAGCTCAATATAAATAAGCTGAAGGCTGATATTTCTTTACACGGGATGGCTTCACAAAGGAACAATAGCGGTGCCAGAGAAATGCTTCCGACCTGTTGCTCAACTCTTCAGTGTTCAAGACACACCAAGAATACAAAAAAGACCACTCGATCCACATGTCATGAAACTGCATGCAAACCGCCATGCTATGTTGGTTGTGGGTAACGCTGGGTCTTGAACAGAGACGGATTCCCGTAAAACAAAGAAAGAACCAATAATTACCGCCATGAAAGAAATAAAACAGTGACTAAGGCAGTGAGATAACTCAGGAGATAGTTGCATCTAATAAGATATCGACAGAAGGGACTGACATACATAGAAGACAAGAAGTTTTCCTAGTTTGCTAAAAAAGCGGACGGTATAAAAGCAGACGCCCTTAGATATTAAGCAAAACACAGCAGCGACACCCCGATCGATTTCCTGTTCCAGATCCCTCCTTGAGAAGTACAAGTGCTCTCCTCCTACTGTGCACTATAGACCTGTCAAGGGACTCAGCCACAATGAAAATCTTCGTTAGGATGATTAGGCCATGAGTGCCCCTTGCCTTTAGGTAAGTGTGCTATGTTCTCAAAGGGATGCACGGTGCGCTTTGCAGGCATGTGTACAACGACAGCCGCCGAATACTCACAGTCCCGGCCACAATATTGCAGAGTATGCCTCGCCGATAAATGTCTCGTCACGCGTTACGCAACGAAAAATACGAAATATTTTATACAGATCTCAGCACACGCAGCTGGTGCACTCGCGTTTGTACCTAAGAGACCGTCGTGTTTTTTTCTACGAAACGCGTGAGAAAATTTTGGCCGCCGAAACATGCTCAGTAAAAAATTTGTCCACACCTGTGCAGAACTAATTACGGAAGGCAAGCATTGAATTATCAAACGATTAGTATATTAAACAGTGATCAGTTTAACATACAATACACACAACCCTTCCACAAATTCAAAAAAGACTGTAAAAAGCTATTAGTGGGGAGTGACATTGCATTTTCACTTTGTGTAACTTGATCTCATCCCTAATAACACATGTAACCTCAGTTATGTTGCATTATGTTTCGCTATTTCTATGTTATTATTTATGTTATTATCTATGTTATATGTTATATTATGTTATGTTATTTCTCTAAGCGCTCGTAAAATATATTTGCCATTGTCTCAGCATTTACATTGCACATCTGTCTAAACCTTGTTCTTTTCTGAAATGTCTATATGTACTGATCTATTTACTTCATATGCTGTTTATTTTCAGACCAGTGAATTCTATGATTTCCTTTTCTTTCTTGACTTCTGATGCAAGTGAATTCTAATGTTACATAATATTTATTCTTTACGTATCTTCTGCCTTTTAAAAATCATTTTCAAGCACAGGAAGGCTTTGAAGGCACACATACTAAATAATGGAATTTTTCGTTGCTGTCTGTTGTGTGTTGAAGATATGTTTTTCAGATATCTGTGTGAATGATACGTCATGCTGCCTTGAACTGTGGGGGCGCAGAGGCTCTGTCAGGCATTTTGCCTTTACCTCTGCCCCCTACACGGAGAGAATCCGTGAACCAATAAACATTCAATTCAATTCAATTCATTGCCTGCTGTTGACCTGTTGTAAAAGCTTCAAGGACCAAAATTGCTGTAGGAGTCATACTCATGGCCACTAAGGAGGAATACCTGAGAAGGTCGACGACGCAGAACATTAAGAGGCACAGTCTGTTTACGTTTTGGCATAATAACAATGGGCACCACGACTGTCATTAGTAAATAACTACATTCCCAATACGCCTCTCGCCAAGTGCTTCGAATAAAATAAAGATACGGTTTGATGCAAAAGTTGTATATCTTAGCACTCGCAGTTGCATGGTTCCCTGCTTTTGTGGCCATTTTTTGGTATTGATGTCTACGCTAAGCTGCTGGAAAGCGGCGCAGAAATTAAGTCTAACCGAAGCGGTAACGTTATACACTACTGCTGTCCCGCCAGTAAATATCTTAAAGGGTTGTGCTGAGAGCACGCGCCGTGCGTCCTTAAAGGCTAAGAAACCGAAAAGCTAAACACACTACTTGAAGCGAGGCTTCTCGTGTGTGGTCGCTCATACTATACAGGAAGTTCAGACACGACACAAATTAATGCAACTAAGTCAGAGCATTGACATATTTAGCTTTATTTGTTACGGAGCGCACTAGACGAATGCTGTAGACGAGGCGCGTGGACTCAACAGTAAAGATAATTAATGCCGGTGCCGATAAAGGACGAAAATCGGGAGAATGGAGGAGATAGTGGAAATCCTGGCTTCTAAAGCCGGAAGCAGCACTTGTCGGTACCTGCTATGCATCGCCGCTGAACATCTAAAATAATTTGTAGTCAGCCAGACAGCAAAGAAAGAGCGCATGTTGTTCAGGCTAGGCCGAATTATGCTTCGCGGGGATACATTGCCAGCCACACGAACGTGTTACCATGCGACAATATACTCTCTGTTCATTGCGACTATACGAACTGGGTTAAGGAGCGGACGTTGCTTACCGCAGGCGCAATCCCTTCAACAACAATTTTTTGTTTCGCTCGTCCACAAGTCGATTGAATACAATGTCCTCTATTGAGAGAAAACCATCCATTAGGCTTTCAAATTTAGCTACTGAGGGCCAGTATCCCAGGTGGCAATTTCTGCATATAGGCTACATTCATCTACATGATTTCTTGCCGGTTCTACGGATACGTAGGTGCGTACTGGTGCAGACATAGGCAAAAGGACCACGCTATTCCGTTTCAAGCGTGATCACGCGTTCCATATCGGAAATGAATAAACATTCTTTGTTAAAGACAAAGCTCAGCAGCGCCCACTACCAGTATGCGTACAATGTAGCGCGCAATTTCAATAAAGCAACTCTTGGAACATGTTACCATGGAATTTCGTGCTCTGATTACTTCTGTCTGGACCTGCACATTGCAGCTGACAGGAAATGCCAGTGATGACCATAAAAATATATCGCTACCCTTATCAGCAAAAAACATAAGAGAACATATGATAGTGTGTTTCATACAAACGGGAAACTCTCCCTAGAAACAAAGAATTCAGAGTACGCGGTCACATACCGGTCCTCTCTGCACTGGCGTCATCATTCCCCCTGCTTTTATTTTCTACATATGTGCATGAAGGGAGAAACTAGACAGCAAAGCACAAACACCCCAATTTTTATAGTAAACAGAAGGGGGACTCGTTGTAATATTTTTATTTGCTTATAGATACTGCGAACTTTGTTGCCAGATCTTAGCAAAGCCGGTGTACGCATTGAGCATTCGCTAGGAGTCGCCGCGATAGCTTAGCAGCCAGCGCCAACCAGCGAGCGGCGCGGACAGCACTGCAGGATCGCTCCGGCGCAGCGTTCGTAGCAGATTTAGTAGCACAGCGCGAAACCGAAGGCACCGCAAGGAAAAGTATGCGGATAATTGTTTCGACAGTCTTGTGTATCGTAGAGGGTTGAATACGGATTTCTTGTTTTTTTTTTCGTAGAAAGAAACTTCCTTGAAGCTGGACAATGAACACACGGCGAGAAGAAGCTTGCATTGTGGGCCCCTCTCATAACACAGCGAAATGGAAGCCCCCCCCCCCCCCCCCCCCCCCCATTCAACGCGCCGATGAGCTCCTTTATAACAAAGTATGGAGAGTTTCCTCATCTGAATGATTCCAGTGATTACGGTGCACTGATTCCTGTTCCCACAGTTTTATTCCATGCACATGACAGAATTGGAACAACCTTTCCAGACTTATCGCCGTTGAATACCATCAACGTTTTAGAAGTGCACAAGCTAACATTGTATAATTCGGAGCCTAACAACTTATATTTTTTATTTCGTTGTGTTTCTCGCATTTGTTTAATGTGTTATCCATTTAAACACTCACCTCTGTAACTGCAAATGACCCTTAGGGTACAAATAATTGAAAATGAAATGAAAGTCTATTTTGTGTGCTTACAGATTGCGCTGCTTTTCGGCTGTTTTAGCGCAGCCTCGCGGCAGGCGAATACGTTAAAGCGTGGGCGTTGTTACCACTGCGGCGCGCTTGCCCGTATTTTGCCATGCGGTCGTAAGTAGCTTAGTTAGCTTATTTACCGCATAAGAGAGTTAAGTACCGACGACAGAAAAATACTCCGGGGGCCCTGCGGGTGTAGTGCGGCAAGCAAAAAAATGCAATCACAGTGCGGCTGCCACGCCATTTGCTCAATATGTGAAGTTTCGATTGCGAACCCGCCGAGCATGAGATTGAGTGTTACGAAATCCGCGCTGGTGGACATAAGTAGGAAAGCAGTGGATGAAGGTAGTAATTATTCATTATTATCCAGCTCAGGTGAAAATAAAACACGTGGTAAGACAGTTTATTCCAGCTTAAACCAGAGAAAACTACACTGAAAACTGTTTTTCAACCTTAAGGGCAGAATATCATATATACCACCTTAACACACCCACGGTTTTCGTGAAAAGGATGTCGCAAGGTAGCACCCATTTTACTGCCAACTTTTATATCATCATCATCATCATCAGCTTTACTACACCCACTGCAGGGCAAAGGCCTCTCCCATGTCTCTCCAATTAACCCTATCCTTTGCCAGATGCATCCACCCTTTGCCTGCAAACTTCTTAATCTCATCCGCCCACCTAACTTTCTGCCGCCCCCTGCTACGCTTACTTTCTCTTGGAATCCACTCCGTTACCCTTAAGGACCAGCGGTTATCTTGCCTTTTATATATAGGGTGCTAAATCCGTAGTTTTGTTGCGTACACACCTAGAGATCGTTCGGGTGCAAGGGTGTATTGGTTCATCCAGTAAAAACTTAGAGGGGTTCAACGCTGCTGAACCGAATGTCGATCGATAGCGCCGGTGATATAAGACACACCGCTGGTTTTAATGTTTCATTACCTTGCCCGGCCAGGAGCTTTAATTGGCTCTGGGTGACCGGGTGTTAAATCGAGCACAACCAGCGTTCCGTTGAACACATCAAAGTGCACCGGCGTTCTATGCAGGACAATCTTTCACGCTCTGCGCATGCGATGTCGGCAGAGCGCTCTCCTGCTCCACTCGGTCAAGGTGCGTGACGTCAAGGAGGGTGGTGGAGGTGGTGAAAACTTTAATAGACACAGGGAAGTTTAGGACACGCAGGTCCTTGGGGCCCCGCACGGCCCCACTGCACTCAAACGTTCATGCTCCCGGAGGCTCATGACGCTGGCAGCCCGGCCTGTGGCGATGGCTTGCTTGGCCGGGTCCTCGGAGCGCAGTAGGGTCTCCCAAGTGGTAAGGTGCTCCAGGCCCCCGGGGGAGGATCCGCCGGGCAGAGGAAAAGGATATGATCGAGTGTGGCTTTGGGGTGGTGGCAGAGGGTACAGGAGGGGTTTGTGTGGACTTGGTGGTAGCGCGAGCGTATATAAGGGGAGGGTAAGGTGCGTGTTTGGAGCCGCCTCCAAAGTGTCTGGCGATAATTGTCGAGGGAGGGATGGGGCGGGGGGTAGAGCCGACGCTCGGCTTTGCAGGCCTGCGTCAGTCCACTGAATGAATGCATGAGCTCCCGTCAGAACCCTAGATCGGAGTATTCAGCACACCTGGGATGCCTGTTTTCCTCCTCTCCGCAGCGCGGCGACGGTGACAGAGCGCAGATCTGCCGAAGCTCTCCGCGGCGGGGCGTACTAGCGCAGTGCTGCAACCAGCCATCTCCTCTGCGCGGTTTCACGCGCATCTGCTTGGATGCCGCTACCCTTCTCCTCCTTCTTCCTGCGCGCGCGACGTACGTGACTACCCTCTCCACTCTTCTCCGCAGCAGCTGCCACGAGTGGTGTACGTGACTAGAAACACGTGTGGCTCTTTAGAGGTTAAACTGCGGAGCGAGAGGTAATACAGTGAAACTCGCCGGAGGGGGTCATAATAGGGGGGGAGCTATCGCTCTAAAACAATGAATATTAAAGTCGCTTACCGTCGGGGTACGACCAGTTATCAGTTCACATAGTGACTGAGGCAATGACGACGCCAAGCATCACTGCTATTGTCAGTGACGTCCACCGGTTCCCCGGAAAAGCCACTGAAGAAAGACTAAAATTAGAGTGATACTCTGCACCGTGCACGGTCTGGATTACGGCCTTTGGTTTTAATAATGTTGCCCAAGTTGGCCATCACCCGCGAGTGGAGACCAGGGTATAGAGGTCATGCCCCTGATCCGGCAGCTTTGTAGATTAGTTTTTAGTTGCCTTCATGAATGCGTTCTTCAATGGTGCCACGCGGTTTAGGAAGACGTTTTTCCTTCGGTTGGTCACTGAGTGTCTACAACAGGTACTACAAACTATGTACCACCATTGGTGGGTCGAATATCAACGCAGCAGTGCTTGTGCCACTCCCGACAAAAGTGGCTGTAACACTCCATAGAATTACCGTGCACTCTGCGTTCGAGCTGACCGTGGCGAGGGACCATAACCTAAGAACCGCTGACCTAAAATCATTTAAATATATGTTCCGCAACGTGAAATGAGTGATCGAAAAGGGCATCATGGTGTCCTGCAATATGCTCCACTGCGTCAACAAACGTTATCGGGACATAACCAACAACTACCCGGCGCTATTTGGCGGCGTTGGCTACTCCGAGCCCGTCAGGACACAGTGGTGCGAGCGGCCAAGCGGGAGTGACACGGGAAAGATGGGAAGATCCGGCGGTGCGAGCTGCAGATTCAAATCAGGGCGTGGAAAATGCGAAGTGAAAGTGGAGGCGAAACAGTTGATAAGCTGTTGTCGTCGGTTTGTTCCATCACACTGTGGAGACAGCCTGTGAGTCTTTGCATAGGGTCCCCGCCTCACGAGTTATCCTGGCAACAAAATGTTACGCGAGACAGATATTCGCACTGCTGTCAACGTGCAGCCCCTAAGATGCTCACAAACAGCGATTATTTAATATCCGAAGCTCCTGCAGTACATAGCGCGGGAGATGCGCCAACCCAGGCACCGAGAGAGAATGTGCTCCCTGGGAAGAAAAAAATGTGAAAGGAAAAAAGTGATAAAGACGATTATGATTCCCCTTAATATGAAATTTGAGCACAACTCTGCCGCTGTTTCAGACACTGAAGGCTAACTGTTTTGCTTTGCTGGGTCGTCCGCACGTCTGGCGACGATATTTCTTCTATAATAGCATTAGGTATGAAGATGACGATGTGCAATGCGCAGCGCGCGAGTGTGCTGCAGTTTAACGCGAGGGGTGATCGGCTGCGGCGATAGCCTATAGCGCTCTCGTGCTATGGCGAGCGAAGCTGATCTTCTAGCGGCTCCGCGGGTTCGAATCCCAGTTGTGGCATTGTTTGTTTTTATTCATTTCTTTATTTATCGTTTGGCTCGGTTACACCGAAGGCGGCGAGGAGGCTATACCCACGAACGAGTGCTTGACCTGTGATCTAAAATGTCTTCGCAGAGAAGCATGGCTCACCACGGCGGCCGCACTCTATGTAAA
>JARKHS020026693.1:20000-39289 GCA_030143305.2 Amblyomma americanum | reverse complement strand
ATATTTTTATGGTCATCACTGGCATTTCCTGTCAGCTGCAATGTACAGGTCCAGACAGAAGTAATCAGAGCGCGAAATTCCATGGTAACATGTTCCAAGAGTTGCTTTATTGAAATTGCGCGCTACACTGTACGCATACTGGTAGTGGGCGCTGCTGAGCTTTGTCTTTAACAAAGAATGTTTATTCATTTCCGATATGGAACGCGTGATCACGCTTGAAACGGAATAGCGTGGTCCTTTTGCCTATGTCTGCACCAGTACGCACCTACGTATCCGTAGAACCGGCAAGAAATCATGTAGATGAATGTAGCCTATATGCAGAAATTGCCACCTGGGATACTGGCCCTCAGTAGCTAAATTTGAAAGCCTAATAGATGGTTTTCTCTCAATAGAGGACATTGTATTCAATCGACTTGTGGACGAGCGAAACAAAAAATTGTTGTTGAAGGGATTGCGCCTGCGGTAAGCAACGTCCGCTCCTTAACCCAGTTCATATAGTCGCAATGAACAGAGAGTATATTGTCGCATGGTAACACGTTCGTGTGGCTGGCAATGTATCCCCGCGAAGCATAATTCGGCCTAGCCTGAACAACATGCGCTCTTTCTTTGCTGTCTGGCTGACTACAAATTATTTTAGATGTTCAGCGGCGATGCATAGCAGGTACCGACAAGTCCTGCTTCCGGCTTTAGAAGCCAGGATTTCCACTATCTCCTCCATTCTCCCGATTTTCGTCCTTCATCGGCACCGGCATTAATTATCTTTACTGTTGAGTCCACGCGCCTCGTCTACAGCATTCGTCTAGTGCGCTCCGTAACAAATAAAGCTAAATATGTCAATGCTCTGACTTAGTTGCATTAATTTGTGTCGTGTCTGAACTTCCTGTATAGTATGAGCGACCACACACGAGAAGCCTCGCTTCAAGTAGTGTGTTTAGCTTTTCGGTTTCTTAGCCTTTAAGGACGCACGGCGCGTGCTCTCAGCACAACCCTTTAAGATATTTAGTGGCAGGACAGCAGTAGTGTATAACGTTACCGCTTCGGTTAGACTTAATTTCTGCGCCGCTTTCCAGCAGCTTAGCGTAGACATCAATACCAAAAAATGGCCACAAAAGCAGGGAACCATGCAACTGCGAGTGCTAAGATATACAACTTTTGCATCAAACCGTATCTTTATTTTATTCGAAGCACTTGGCGAGAGGCGTATTGGGAATGTAGTTATTTACTAATGACAGTCGTGGTGCCCATTGTTATTATGCCAAAACGTAAACAGACTGTGGCTCTTAATGTTCTGCGTCGTCGACCTTCTCAGGTATTCCTCCTTAGTGGCCATGAGTATGACTCCTACAGCAATTTTGGTCCTTCAAGCTTTTACAACAGGTCAACAGCAAGCAATGAATTAATTGAATTGAATGTTTATTGGTTCACGGATTCTCTCCGTGTAGGGGGCAGAGGTAAAGGCAAAATGCCTGACAGAGCCTCTGCGCCCCCACAGTTCAAGGCAGCATGACGTATCATTCACACAGATATCTGAAAAACATATCTTCAACACGCAACAGACAGCAACGAAAAATTCCATTATTTAGTATGTGTGCCTTCAAAGCCTTCCTGTGCTTGAAAATGATTTTTAAAAGGCAGAAGATACGTAAAGAATAAATATTATGTAACATTAGAATTCACTTGCATCAGAAGTCAAGAAAGAAAAGGAAATCATAGAATTCACTGGTCTGAAAATAAACAGCATATGAAGTAAATAGATCAGTACATATAGACATTTCAGAAAAGAACAAGGTTTAGACAGATGTGCAATGTAAATGCTGAGACAATGGCAAATATATTTTACAAGCGCTTAGAGAAATAACATAACATAATATAACATATAACATAGATAATAACATAAATAATAACATAGAAATAGCAAAACATAATGCAACATAACTGAGGTTACATGTGTTATTAGGGATGAGATCAAGTTACACAAAGTGAAAATGCAATGTCACTCCCCACTAATAGCTTTTTACAGTCTTTTTTGAATTTGTGGAAGGGTTGTGTGTATTGTATGTTAAACTGATCACTGTTTAATATACTAATCGTTTGATAATTCAATGCTTGCCTTCCGTAATTAGTTCTGCACAGGTGTGGACAAATTTTTTACTGAGCATGTTTCGGCGGCCAAAATTTTCTCACGCGTTTCGTAGAAAAAAACACGACGGTCTCTTAGGTACAAACGCGAGTGTACCAGCTGCGTGTGCTAAGATGTGTATAAAATATTTCGTATTTTTCGTTGCGTAAGGCGTGACGAGACATTTATCGGCGAGGCATACTCTGCAATATTGTGGCCGGGACTGTGAGTATTCGGCGGCTGTCGTTTTACACATGCCTGCAAAGCGCACCGTGCATCCCTTTGAGAACATAGCACACTACCTAAAGGCAAGGGCACTCATGGCCTAATCATCCTAACGAAGATTTTCATTGTGGCTGAGTCCCTTAACAGATCTATAGTGCACAGTAGGAGGAGAGCACTTGTACTTCTTAAGGAGGGATCTAGAACAGGAAATCGATCGGGGTGTCGCTGCTGTATTTTGCTTAATATCTAAGGGCGTCTGCTTTTATACCGTCCGCTTTTTTAGCAAACTAGGAAAACTTCTTGTCTTCTATGTATGTCAGTCCCTTCTGTCGATATCTTATTAGATGCAACTATCTCCTGAGTTATCACACTGCCTTAGTCACTGTTTTATTTCTTTCATGGCGGTAATTATTGGTTCTTTCTTTGTTTTACGGGAATCCGTCTCTGTTCAAGACCCAGCGTTACCCACATCCAACATAGCATGGCGGTTTGCATGCAGTTTCATGACATGTGGATCGAGTGGTCTTTTTTGTATTCTTGGTGTGTCTTGAACACTGAAGAGTTGAGCAACAGGTCGGAAGCATTTCTCTGGCACCGCTATTGTTCCTTTGTGAAGCCATCCCGTGTGGAGAAATATCAGCCTTCAGCTTATTTATATTGAGCTTGTGTGTGTATTTTTATTTTACGTTGGCTTTTTTCTTTCATTCTGCTTGGTTATTTCACTCATTTGCCCATGCATCTCTCTTTTCTTCTTGTCCTTCAGCCTTCTCTCACTATCGCGCAATGTCCCAGCTGCTGCAGTAACAAGGTTCGGGAAAAATGCACAATGTCCTAAACATATTCGGCGAAGGTTCAAGCATAGGCTATGTTCAAGGATTCCTGAAAAGGTTGCTTTATATAAAGGTCCAATGAAAAGAATTATCAGGTGGTGAAGCCTCGCGCAAAAATACTCCCAGTATGAAACCGCTCAGCGTGGCCGCCCTGGCGTTATGCCTGCTCAGTAAGTCTGCGTCCTTGGTAAATGCGTATTTCTCTATATTATCCGTGCTCTTCTTCTTCGCTTCCATAATTTATATAAAGCCTGGGCATAAATAAAAATTATTTCGAATTCGCATTTCCTTTCTGATTCTCAAGATTTTCAGTGCCGCCGAACTAAAAGAAATACGCTCCTTGCTTTCTGTTTGGATGGGTAAATTTAATAATTTCGGTCATATACGCTGCTTATTGAAATTTCGCACAAGTTGTAACGAAATGCTTTAAGGTTTTTACCCTTCGAAACAGTGGTGCGAATGCAACCCCTCCCTCTTATACATTTTCATGTTTTTTTCTTCCTTCTTGCAGTGCCTCACGAATTTAAACCCTGCCTAGCTGACTGTGAGTATATATCGCTGATAAACAATGTACGACAAAGGCGACCTATTTCTTCTTTAAAAAAAACAATTCTGTTATCCCGGCTGGATTAACGCCCGGCTAGTACTATCAGCAGAAAAATAACGCAGCCACTCAGCCACTGCGGCAGGTGACATGCTGGAGTACAAGTATTTTAGCTTGCGTAGCACATCATACTTGGTGTCACTGTAAAATTGCCAGCCTGACCATAGTGTGATTATAAGAGCTTTAAATACTGCTGCCCTCTGCGATACACGTAGCCAACGTCAGGGAAGAATGAAGAATAACTTTTTGCTTCTGTCGTCCTTCCGTGCAATAAACCTTCCTCTGCATGCAAATTTGATCCAAATGACATGGTGTCTTTTTATCTGAAAAAAACGGCCCTTAGAACATTTAAAGGCGTCTGCATTTCTCTTATAAAGCTCTTTTTATCATTATGATTAGCCTTACGCAGTGTGTTTCTTTGCAGGGAGAGCTGACTAAGTTTAACAAACGAAAGGGAAAATTTTTCTCGGCATTGTTTTTGTTTCTATTTACAGACGTGTTTCCCGTTACTTTCATTCTAAATTACAACATTCAATGCTGTTGCTCTATGAGAACCTCAGTGACACAATATTTATAAAAGTATTGCATTTATTTTGGTGACACGTCCGACCTGAGAACATGATAACGTATGGTGACGACGGCAGCTGTCATAAAACTTAGGCGCGGCAGAAGAAAGTCACAAATGGAAATATCAGGATGAGATAAGGAACCACTTTCAAGCACTGAGCTTGTTGGACTGGTGAGAGTGTAATCTAATTATTTTGTGGGGAAAATCAGCTCTTAAAAATTTTGCGTATACTGTGCGCGAAGATGGCATACTTAACTCTTTACACAACGTGGAGTTATTTTTTATTGTAGGTGAGCAGATTATATCCACAGGCTACGGAATTCAATTGGCAAATAAAAAAATTCTACATCCAAACACCTTAATTTCTGGGTGCTTCCTTAGCATAAAGTTGTGTTGAAGGAACTGACTTCGTTATTATTATCTCCTTTAGATGCCTGCGTTACAAGACTATATAAGAAGCCTGGATGCGGCCATATAACTAACTAATACCTCCCAAGAGTATAGTACACTGGGTGGGGTGTGTGTCAGAAGGTAGAAGCGGGATGTTTTAACACGTGCAGCCACGCCCAATATTAGTGTATCGTATACCCATGCACGATGCATATTCTGAAGTATGGTTGCATGGAGCGCTGCTCAATCTGCTGTAGTGTCCTATCACGTGTTGATGACTTCACACATTTAAAAAAGTAAACACAAACTCTGTGTTCGTTTGCCGATATGTCTCCAATGTTCATGTGTGCCCTCATGTGATCCTCCAGACCGCTCCGTGGTACAGAACTTTGCCCTTCATAGCTATCCCTATGGATGAACACCTTAATTAGGCATTGTTGGCGCAGACGTAAGAACCTTGGAATAGCTTGGAATTGTAAAGAAAGAGCTGGCCAGGAACATTATGACACAGAATAAATCAATAGAACCCAAAATTGATACAAATAGTTAACTTCTTAACTATCGCTCTCATTCCTCTTAATTATTGAGAGCCGTGCTGGCCACTGTAAATGATATCAACATCAGTTTTTAGAATTACGAAAACGCAGTTACCTTTTGCACTGCGGCTTAAAAAATTGTGGCTATTTCAACGAGTTACATGAACTGGAAATGTTGCTTTGCCTGAAAGCATCTCTAAAGCACATGTATTTTGGCGCGATGTAGTTAAAGCTTGTTGGGCCAGTGCGCCGAGGATAACTGCGTTTTCCAAATTCTAAGAGCTGATGTGGATAGTACTTACGGTGGCAACACGCTTCTCAATAATTAAAGAGCTTAACAGTAATAGTTAAAATGTTAACTATTCAATATCAATTAATCAGCCTTCTAATTAGCACTACTTGTTGAATTCAGATCTACTACACAGCTGACAATGTTTTGCCAAAAAAGCGCTGTTTTACTTCCAAAAGCCTAAACAATTGTGTAGTCTTGGGTGAAACACCCTCTATACCCTAGTGAATAGAGTGCAAGCCATTGATAGCTTCAGCAAATTCATTCTCACTGGATTTCAAACAATAACAACTTTTCTGAATTTGAATCAGAGTAGACTAACTGAATTAAAAAAATGAACACTGCAAAATTATCTCCTTTTTTCGTTGCGTAATTCGCTGTACCATGAAAGGTGGAGGCTTTGTTAGGCATGGCGCTAAAATGCAAAGAGAACGCGGCGCCAAGCGCCCGCCATTCAGAAGCCAACCTCTTTTCAATCCGTTCCTCGATACTCGGCCATGAAGCTGACCACAACGTTTTGCGAGTGGTAGACGTTCTTCAGTCGTTTTCACTAGGCTTCAAACTTTAAATGACGCTCCTTTCTGAGTTCTTCGCTGCTCGGCAGCCCTGCCAAAACTCTCGGCTGCTCAGCCCAAACTGAAGGGTTCAATCCCCGCTGCACTTGGCTCATTTCGGAAATGGAAGCGTGCAGAAGAAAAGGGTACTGATGTTCGCGCACGATGGGAACTAACAGGAATTGGAAATACAAAAGAGCCCTTCTACAGGGCTTGCCGCACTGCCCATAGTGCTGCGTTTCTTTGTAAATCTCCTAATTTTATTTGTAGTTTCGTTCGGTGAAACACCGTGTTAAACTGATTCCTTGTTGGGAATTAGTTTATTGTGGAGGGCAGTATAAAGCTGAATTACTAGGGTAAGAGTACATTTAGTAGTTTTATAGTGCGCGCCTAAAGGGCATAACAATTCATCGGACACATACAGTTGTGGTACTTGTCATTGGAACGATAACTGGCGTGGTGTGGATTGCGGACGACAGTCGGAATGTTTCGTAAATATTTGCAGGGGTTTAAAATAGCACTGTGGCGCGGGGAGCAGCAGTGTAGCGTAGACGCCTGTCACGTAGTCATACACGCTCTTCCAATATTCGTACACGGCCGCCGTCTGGCGTTACCGGCCTAGTGAAGGGAATGAGAATCGAAAGAAAGCAAGAATATTACCGTCGGCACAGAGACACGTTAGTTAGTAAAGCCTCTGCATTTGTCTATTTTCTTAACTTCGTGAATATTACTCCTAAATATACCTGTTCTGAGCTACAGAAGGCTCACTAAAAGTACGAACAATCTCTCCGCTATGTATTTTAACCACTTAACGTGCTTGTGCGTGTACTCACAGTTTAATGCACTTTCGATGTAAAATGCTTGTGTGGAATAGCTTTCATCCAAGATAACTTGAGAGCTTTATTTTTTGGTGAACACACGCACATTCTGGTCACCGTAATGATTACGCTGCACCGAGGAACAAAACGTTTTCGCGTGTTGTACCCGGTGGACAGTTTGCCTTCATTTTCCTCTCCCAGCTCCGAACTGCTATTCTTAGACTCGTAGTTTGCTCTTATAAATGCACACGTGAAAATAAGACTGTCGAACTTCCTCCTCCGCGGAACGGGACAACTTCGAAAAAGTAAATGTCGATGCATGCAATAACAATACCAAACCTAAACTGAGGCAGACAGTGAGTGACGAAGTAGTCAAACTCTCATGTAGCAGGCACGCAGGGATTATCTACCGTAGCGCCAGACAACTAGTGTGACGTAGCCCGTGGGGAAAGGTGCAAGTGCAAAGGTCTCTTCAATTTAAAAAGGTGTTAGCTGCCACCATTCTCTGCCTCCATGTGGCATCACTTGTGGCGAGGCGGTTATCACCACTAGGCGCAGCACACGGGCCCTGTTTTTATCTTCTGTTTCTTCCTTGTGTTCATGTCACAACAACGACCACTACCGCATCGCTAAGCCGGCAAACGGGGTCTTCCAGCTGTGACTGCCAAAATTTTCTTCACGATTTGTCTGACATATTTATTGCCTATGCATTAATGTTACCCTTGCTTTCTGTATGAAATTCTCTGTTATAAAAAAACATCAGGTATACTATTGCTGCTATAGCGTACAGAGGGGTGCTGGAGCCTTCGTCAGGCTTTCTGAGAACATTTAGGACCAGCCTCATCTCGTAATCCGACGAACCAAATAAAATATTGCAATAAAAAAACTACAATCACGTGGTAATATGTCGAACTCCGTTGTACGAAGTTGTAGGGAAGCTAGCGCGAAAACATTCGAGCGGTTTTGCGTACGACTGCAACATAAATGACTTTAGAGCATCTGTAAGGGTCTAATAGAACGAATGCACAGACTAATTAAATTGGGTCGACAAATATTACCGAGGTCAGCTGCAGAAATCTGCGCACAGCACATTTTCATGACTAGTTTCAGCAAGTGCGCACTGATGACCGTTTCCGTAAATGCGCGACGTATGTTTAGCAATGTTTCATACTTACATCCCCCTCGAAAGCGCTAGCGTGCGACGGCGTAACGTAGATTTACATTATTTTACTCGGGTTACTTTAAAACTCCGCACCTTAAGCCCGCAACGTAGTCGCTTTCAATTTGATTCGCAGCATATGTATCATTTCAAAACATGGTGTTTAGTACCTTGTTTAAAATCAGACACAAATACAAAGCGCAGTTTCCCTTAAGCGCCACCGTCACATGCTTCAGCTTTATTAATCTCTCATTTTGTTTGAAATGAATGACAATTTCAAACTTTTTTTTCTGTAATCCACTCTCGTTACAGACCGATTTAATATTGGTGCTAATGAAGACCAAGGAGGAAGTGGATTCGGTAGTGGCCTTGGAGCCGGTTTTGGAACCAGTGCCAGTGGCGGAAGCAGATTCGGAGAAGGAAGTTGGCTGAGCGGTGGTGGTTATGATGGACTCAAGGGTGGAAGCGGCGGAAACGGTGGTTGGAGTATTTGGAGCTATCCCAGTACTTCCTGGTACTGGGTGCCTGCGCAACTCGGTGGCAGTCTAGGTGGCAGCGGGTCCTGGGAATTACAGAGAGGTCAAAGCTATCCGGGAAGTTCGTACACTTCATGGGTTATAGGCGGGCAGGACTCAGGCCTTGGCGGGTTACAAGGTGGTCAAGGAGGGTGGATTGGACAAACTGACCAGGACAGTGATCTTGGATGGGGGCTACGAAGAGGCTTGAGCGAACAGGGCGGATTAGGTTCAGATTTGGGACTGCTTGGTGGAAGACAGCTTGGTGGTCTAAGCGGTGGTTTGGGCGGATATGAAGAAAGTGGTGGCCTCGGTGGTGGCCTCAGATTATTCGGACGACGAAGACGTAATTCCCGTCTACGGAGGCTTTTGGGCCGTCTTTCAGGCACAGGTTGGGGAAGCAGCCTCTCAGGAGGCCTTGGAGGGCGCTTTAACGGTCTAGATAGCTTGAGGAGAGAAAGACGACTTCTCGGGGGTAGTTTTGGTACCGGCCTTCTTGGGGGACTGATTGGTTCAGGAATAGGGCAAATCGCTGGGTTTGGTGCACAGGGCCTGCTAGGTCGCGGTCGTCTGTCTAGGAGGCTGAGGCGGTTATCGCGACGAAACCGGCGGCTACTGGAAGGAGGAAGCTTAGGTGGCATCGGAAGTGGAGACCGCTGGAGATCAGTTCTCGGAACTGGATCTGGTCTTGGCGCTGGTTTATTGCTCGGAGGACTTGGCAACCGTGGTGGCCTTTTCGGCAACTTCGGTGGTTCTTACGGTGGCAGAAGTAACGGCTGGTCCGGCTGGGGATATGGACGATCTGGATCACGACGATGCATGTCGGGCACATGTGCAGGTCGCTATTACAGCAGCTCAGGCAGCGGATGCCGATCCGGCTTCTGTAGGCGCTATAGCAGAAGGCGCTGTGTATCGGGATATTGCCGGCGAAGCTATCGCTATTGAGTACGGTGAGCTTGCAAACCACAACGTTGTCTCGAAGCACAAAAGGACGTGAAGGGTTCGCCTGCATTCAACCTCATAAATGCTATTTTTGTTTTGTGGCGAATAAATTTGTGCTGAATAGTATGACTTCCTCTTTCATATACGGCCGTAAACACGCCTGACTGAGATGGTGCCAACGAGGGCGCATTAGCATGGTCAGAGGTTACCCCCCAGCTCTAATGCGACCTTTTTTTTTTACGTGGGCACTCAAGGCGGCTTGGAAGCTGAGTGCGGCAGCGACAACTAGTTTTCATAAAGAGTACGCAGTTGCACTAAAATTGACGATGTGCTCAGCAAAACAGAACTAGAACACACAGAGCACAATAGGCAATATAGAAAATAGAATTCACACGCGGAAATATTACAATAAATTAAAAATAGACAAGAAGAATTAGAAATGAAAACCGCAACATTTCGTAAATAATCGAAAAGGACTATAAATAAACAGCAAAGGCTTCGTTTTGTTTGCAGTGTTTAACATTGCACAGCGACTAAGGCTATGAGTGATGTCACACTGGAACACTCCGAGTAATTTCGACCACCTGAAGTTCTTTAACGTGCACTGACATCGCAGAGTACCCGAGCCTCTAGCATTTCGCCTCCATCTAGCGGGCGGGATCGAACCCGCATCTTCCGGGTCAGCAGCTATGGACCATAACCATTGAGCCACCGTGGCGGCTTAAACAGGAAAGGATGCCTAATAGGGCGAGAATAATAACCGAGGTCATAAAGACATAACAATAAAATCATGATTCAGGCAGATACGTATGAAGGCTATACGATGATTTGGTTCTAAGACAACCATAGCACTCACTGAACTATTAATACAAGAGCAACTAACGTGCTGTAACGGCAATGGAGGCATTCCTTTTTCTTTAGCAAACAGCATTCAATGAGAAGTGCATATCACTTTTGCTCCCTGAACAGAAAAGTTCGCAGACTTATAAATTTATAAACAAATTAAGCCTTTCACAAATAAACACAAGGATAAATATGAATCCAATCAATTTGCTCATCTATGTAGACGGCCGGACAAAATTTTGCGAAGTGATCAATTCTCGATCCTACACCAACGCCCTGAACTCCATGACTTCGCATCACAGAATGCTTGCACTTTGAGCGTGGATTTCACGGACACAAGCGAGATATGGTCTGTAAATATTCTAATCGTACGCTGCGCGAGCGACAATTTCTTGCTCCCCCCCCCCCTCCCCAGTATTGATAACAAAGCTTTGTCAGCGACAAAATTGTCTCGGCGCGATGCTATAAAACAAAACAATGTTTAGCTGAAGGCGAAGTCCACGATGAAACAATATCAGAAGATAGACGCACGTGACGCGAACCACGTGAGACTTTAATCCTCATATTCCCAGCGTATTATAATAGTGTCGCTTTTCAAATCGCGCCCGACGATCTGCGGCCCAGCGCATATATTTTCACACGCGCACCTCTGCCGTTGCAACATGGCCTTATACGACCGCAGATCGGGGAGTAGCGAGGGATACGCCACGCCGCCGCCTGGGTATAATGTGGCTGCACCAGATTAGCTTGATTCCACGCTCATGCTACAGTATTACGTAGTATTTTTTAAATATTTTAGGCGAAATTGAAGCCCAGGTCTTTTTTCACTAAAGTTCCGTGATGCTAGACCAAGGTGACCCTTATATGAAGAAACTGTGCGGCTGGCAGTGCCATGACAGAGCAACGGCTGGCTCTCTACTTGCGACATCTGCCTGCTGCATGGAGATGTGCCGCGCTAAACGGAACATTAAAACATTGCCGAATTGTGTGGTGTGCTGATTAACACGCTCTATACACTTGAGCTCAACGCAGCGCGGGATAACACAAAGGCGTCCCTAGCAGACGGCGCTCACTGGATTCGTGCTGCGCTTTTGTCGCTCGTGTGTCTGCAGTGGACAAAACTGCTGGTTTAACAGTGTATTGAGTTATCATGCCGCATGTTCAGCACTAGCTGGCATGGGATTTTAATAGAGGGTTGACTCTATGGCTAAGCGTCTGTGACTGTAGACGTCGAACGCGTCAAACGTCGCGCTGGCCGTTGCTAAGAGCGGCACCATTGCGTTCACCTTTTGGATGCATAGAGGACTTGATTTCGCTCGCGATACTTTCGTAGTAGACGGTAATTTCAGTTGCGCATCGTCTTTTAAGCTTATGAGCGATGCATTTAAGCAGACGTAGCTTTGCCATTTTGCCAACAGGGTTCCATAATTTTTAAGGTGGCACTGCTACGGGGCGCCACCGCTAACTGCTCCCGATGCCGACCGAATAACGCCGTTATTTTTTATTTTTATTTATCATACTGTTAGTCCCACTGGGGCTGTTACAGGAGTGAATTTATAAGCAAGATACAAATTAACACACATTAACACAAGGGTTAGCAATAAGATTTAAAGAAACAAGATATTAAAGCATCAATAAACAGTCACATCGAGTGCGGCATAGTTGACGGAAAATAGTTCGCCATTCTGGTCTTCAAAGCATGCGTTCAAACACATCCAAAGCAGTACAGGCAATTGGCCTAACATTGGAACCTGTATTGGCAAAGGCCGGCCTTACAAAGGAGCAGGATGGAACCATCCTGTTACATTCCTTCATACAGTAATAATTTAGGTGCACAACGAGCGGGCAACAACACAAAACCAATAAAGAATGAACATAATAATCAGGTCTGGCTTGTTGATAGGACCGATGAGGCTGCGAGCTCAGCGAAGTTTTCAAATGAAGCCTGCGCAGTTATAGATTTATCCAGGCCGTTCCATTCTCTTATGGCTCAGGGAAAAAGGGAAAAGTAATATGTGTTGTTAGCACAAGAATATTCATTAATTGTAAATTCATGCTTGTGACGTGCTTGTCTAGAATCATTCAAACTAATGTAAGTAGAAGAATCCATGCTGAATGCGTTAGGAATTAATTGATAATGAAACTTTAGTCTATGGAGTGTGACGCGGCTTGATAAGGTATCTAGGCCTGCGCAGGACAGCAGCTCTGTGGGAGAATCCGTGCGCCGGTACCTGTGGTAGCTAAACCGAACAGCTTTTCGTCGAACTGATTCGAGCATGTGTAATCACACCAAGGTATTTCTTTTGAGTTTCTGTTTTGAGAACGCCGTTGCCCGTGCCATAAGGGGAGTTAAGTTTTGTTTTCTTATTTGTGACAGACATCACTACAGTTATTTCCATATTGATTACCATTTCCTATGTATTGCACCACTGTATTACGTTGCCCAAAGCTGTCTTTAACCTAACCTGGTCTTCTTGGGTGTTTATTTTTTGATATAGTTCGCAATCATCCGCAGAGACGCACCTTCACATCAACGTAATATGTTATGTCCTTTATGTATAAAATGAACAAAAATGGTGCTAGAACAGAGCCCTGCGGCACACCTGAAATGACCGGAAGGATATCTGAGGCATGGTTATGTATTGCACATATTGTCGGCGTTCTGATAAGTAGCTGGCTATCCACCTTGTAACGGGACCATGACCAAGTATTTTGTTTAGTTTGAAATTCAGTTTAGCATGTGCCACACGATCGAAAGCATTTGAGTAATCGAGGAAAATTACATCAGTTTGACTTTGCTGATTGATTCTCTGTGCGAGGTCATGAAAAATTTCGGCCAGTTGGGTAACAGTGGACAAATCTGCTCTGAAGCCATGCTGGTTTTGGTGAATGAAGTTTTGGGTCTCAGTATGTTCTTTAAGAAATTTTAATAAAATGTGCTCAAGAATTTTGCAACAGGTATATGGGAAGGATATAGGCCGGTAATTGGACGGGGACGTTACGTCGCCTGATTTGTGAATGGGGACAATATTGGCTATCTTCCATTCAGCGGGAACACAGCTGTCCTGAAATGACTTAGAGAATATAAGATAGAGATATTCACTGATTCGTTCGGCATAACGCCTAAGAAAGCAGTTCGGAACTCCATCAGGACTACAACTCTTTTTTTCATCAAGGTTCAACAAGAGAGAAATAATCCCAGGTACAGTTATGACCGGAGCGCCAGGAAGTTGTGTTGACTCTTTACTATGGCACGCTAATGTTCCTAAAACACCACTGTCGGCGGTGAAGATCGATTGGAAGTAATTGTTAAATGAGTCGGCTTGCTGCTTCTCACCCGTAGGCGAACTAGCACCAACATTCTTTCTGTTTATATACCTCCAGAACTTGGCCGGGGAACATTTAATGAAGTTGTTAAGTGCACTGCCAAAAAATTGTTTTCTAGCTTCGAGTACTTTATTCTTTAATTGTTTTGTTAGCGAACTTATGTTGACCTTTAGTTCTAAATTGGCTCGTTGCGTATTCCGTTGCTTTAACCTATTAATTTTTCATTTCATGTGGATTATTTCTCGAGTAATCCACGGATTGTGCTTGCATGTTGCCTTCTTTTTCAAAGGGATGAAATTTATAATGCCACGCATCACATGCTCTTTAAATGTACCCACAAGGCGTCAACCGTGGTAGTACTCTGATCATAAAAATCATAAAAATCATTAAATTCATGCATAAGATAAGTCATAACAGCCGCATCATTCGCTCGGTTAAATGCGCGCACATATTTCGTCGGGCCCCACTGGCGATCCAAGTTTGGCAAGTTCAGCGTACATAGTACCGTTTCGTGGTCATAAATTGCTTTTCACACTTCAACTTTACGATCATTTCTAATGAGGTTACTAACAAACACCAAGTCTAGTATAGAATTGGATGTTCCTTGCGCAGGAGTAGGCTCACTAACAATTTGTACAAGTTCTAAAGCAAACAGGATACGATACATTTAATTACTTGTTTCATCAGTTGAACATGAAGTATTCCACTTAACAAGCGGACAATTGAAGTCGCCAGCTATTATGATCATAGAGCCATAGACATATTTATACATGTAATCGAACAGAAGATCCAGATACACAGTTTCAGCATTTGGTGGCCTGTACACCGCGCCCACGTTAACAGATTTGCGTTTCAGGTGAACTTTGCACCAAACTGCTTCAACACCAGGAATGTCGGGCATTTGCGTAAAGGGTAGATCACTTTTTAAAACCAAGGCCACTCCCCTGCCCCTAGTTTCCCTGTCTTTGCGAATGATGACATAGCCCGGGGGAACGATTTCATGATCTTGAATGCCAGAGTGCAGCCAAGTCTCGGTAATCACAACAATATCAAGGTTAAAGGCGAGAAGGGTAGCTTGCATGTGGTCGATCTTATTTAGAAGGCTGCGTGCGTTTATATTTAATAGGGTTATCGGCGGCTGCGTGTTCTTTTTGGTAGATAGCTAGCATTTCCGTTTTTTTCTACTTTCTGCTTCTCACTTTTTTCTATTTCGACCAAGTCGTTTAGGTCGTCATCCCATTTGAAAAGCTGGCCATTGATGCTTACTTTGTCCTACATTAAGAAGACCTTCTCCTTTCTGTCACGGTTTGTTTTCATTTTGTCCCACAGTTTCTTTCTGATTTCCCTGGGAGGACGTGAAATGTCTTCGCTGATAGAGTATCCTGAATTCTTTAGTTTTGAGCAGCATTTGAAGACCTTCACCTTATCACGACAGTCCAAAAGTTTCAATATAACTGGCCTGTTTGTTGTTCTGTCCTTTCGCATTGGCCCAGACAATGAATCCTTTCAATGCCTTCGACTTCAGTATGTAGTATATCTTGAACGATGTTTCTAGTTACAGACTCACGGAGACTTTCAGTGGATTCATCCTCTTCATCATCCAACCCATAGACAATGAGGTTCGACCTGCGACTTCTATTTTCGAGTTCGTCAACCTTTCTTGCCAGAACGGACATATTCTGTTCGAGTGCAGCTATTTTTTCATTACTCTTAGCAAGTTGTTTCTCAAGCATTCCGATCCTTTCCAACTTTTTGTCAATTTTATCAAGCTTTTGGTTAGCCGCTGCTTTAACTTTGTTTATTTCTTGAATATCTTTCGCAATAGCCTTTAGCTGTTCTGCAATAGTCACTTCAACTGAGCCCGGATCTGTTTCAACGTCCGCGCTAAGTAGTAAAAGAGTTTGAAAAAGAGCATGCATCGAGTACACAAGATCGATCAAGGGCCGTTGGCACGGCAGCAGGAGCAGACAGAGGTTATTACTACGGTAAGCTTTCCCATAATGTTTTCTTACCTGCAGAAGGTAGAGAAACTGGTTGGTCTGCACAGTAGCACCGCTGCCGCGCCCACTGGTTGGCGGTCTGTTGCAGCTTGTATTTATAGTGTGGCAGTGTGACGTCGACGATGATCCAATTTTCGTTTCCGCAGTTGATAGCGGGGCTCTTGATGGACAATGCTGATGTCAAACAGGGCTTTATCATTCGGGCTCCCAGTTGAGGATCCGAAGATTCGCGGCAGCAGATCGGGCGTAGAAATGTTCGCTGTCGGTCCCGATAGGGACCCCAACCTAAAGTTTGCCGCGCGACGACAGCGCCGTGCTCCCCCCGTAGTAGCGGAATTCTGAAGCGTCGATAGGGCACGACGGCGCCGGGGCGCTCTGACTGGCCGTGTTCGCATGCTGCGCGCGCTTTCTCCCTCCGCGTGCTCCTCGTGCCCGTCTCCTCGCGGGCGCGGCGGATGCGAGCACAGCCTGACGACAGCACAGTGCGCCGTTTATGTCCATCGCTGGGCAGATTTTACGCGGTGATCGAAGTGGCACCGTGGTTGCATAAAGGTGGGGAAGCGTCTTGCTTGACTTGTGGGCTTCTATGGAATGACGCATTTGCTTACTGACGTGTGTGCTGTCAACAGAAATTACCCAGGTGGCAGGAATCGTTCAATGCGAAGTACCGGTGCATTATCGCGCGCTGCAGTATTGATTAAAAATAGTACTACTTATCCATCACCGGCGGCAACAGGAGAGAGCGCTGGCGGGCACTTAATATATGTGCACTTACTCGGCCGACACCATGTAAAGTGGCAGCGCATACAACTGCGAAGGCGAAGATGACAGACACGATTCCACATGTGAACTAACTTTCTGTCTCTTTCGTACACACGAGTAGCAGTGTGGCTCTGCAAATTACACTGTAGCTGGACCATTGTTGTCCGTAACGTGTTACAAGTAACGGCGTTACCGGTAACGCATTACTTTTCTCGGTAAATTAGTAACGTCGTCGTTACCAATTCGGAACTGTAACGGGTAACGTACTTACGTTAACATTTTTCGCTAACGGGAGGCGCCACGTTACTAGTTTCTTTTTGTTCCAGTTGTGACCCACTCCGCCCCATTTTTTAGAAAAAAAAGCGCAGAGCACCTAAAGTGATGTAAATAAACAAAATGCACAGGTGCTCCCGATAACCCGTGTTGGGGTTCGCATGCATGCCGGAAAACAGCTGCCCTTGACAACGCACCCTACTAAAAAAAGACGCAATAGCCATAAAGCACAAAACACCTGCACGAACACGCATTCACACACTTGCCTTCACCTACCTCCCCTTCCCAAACCACTCACACACACAACTTTCTACAGAGTGGAAGCATGCCGATCATTTTGGAACATCACATTTTTCAGAATTACTCTAAATTTGTTCAGTGTTCAGCGATGTTTTCTTTGTAAGTTAGAATTGATGATGGAGTGTCATTTTGTCTTTAATGCCACATTCATAAGATGGCTTCATCATGTAATACACAGTTAGAATCGAACACATTTAACTCTACAGGCATCTTTAGGCTACTATAACATTGCTAAGCTCCTGCACATTTGTGCAAAGTATTCTCGTTAAATCAGGATATCGCGTAAAACTGTTGTTTGGGCTAGTTGTTATTTGGGAAATGTGAGCTTTATAAAATTGTTATTGTTAAGGTGATTAATGGCCCTGAAGTAACGGCAAAGTAACGTACGGTACTTTTTTTCGGTAACGGTAACGATTACGCGCTACCTTTTTTGTAGGTAACGTAGGGCGGTAACGCGCTCCTTTTTTTAACGTAACCAGTAACGTATTTAGTTACTTTTTTTCGGTAAAGCCAACAACACTGAGCTTGACCTCGGGCGGCCGCGCAATAGTGTTACGTGCCCCGTCGACGCGCATCAAAACTGAGTTGTGCCAGCGGTTTGTGGGTTTAACGTCCTAATTCTGTACGTAGATTGTGCGCAAAGCCGTTTCTGAAGGGCTCCGTAATAACAGGTATTATTTTGAGATATCCGTATGGTGAATACGCCATATGCTGTAAATACGACCATATGGCAGAAGGGGCTTACGAAGAAAAAAAAACGCGAAACGCATTCGTGCCGCAGCTTCGTTGGAAGGTAGGCTAAATTGCAGTTTTCACTTCGTACACCACGTGGTTATGCGCTCTGGGCACAAAACTAGGGCGTGACGAAAGCAGCGCCCTTTTGGACTGTTTGCTTGACGCCGCGCACACGAGCTGCTCCCTCTCTAAACCACGAAAGCGCGCGCAAAATTTTCGTAGCAGTGTCAAAGCGTGCGGAAAACCATCGAGCGGGCACGCTCTTCTCTCACAACGGCGTCCATGCACGAGCGGAGAGAGCATAGCGCACGCGAAGCAAGCTCCTCTCTCAACGGCGCCGAAGCGCAAGCCAGAAAGAACGAGTGCGCGCGCGCGAAACTCGTTTCTTCACGTGCGGGCCAGGCAACGCACACAAGTCAGTGGCCAAGCTCGTCGTCCTGCCCGATCAATTAGGAGGAATCGCTCGGAGAGGGCGCTGTTCATGGCGTCCGCAGCGCCCTCTGGCCCAGGTTATGTCCACTATGGCACAAGCACAAAACTGAGCGAAACCTGCAGAAGGTAGAGAAACGGGTTGGTCTGCGCACCGCTGCCGCGACCACCTGAAAGAATTGCGACCTGCTTAGGTACGTATTGCAGCATTGGTTTATGGTTTATGTGGGTTTAACGTCCCAAAGCGACTCGGACTATGAGGGGCGCCGTAGTGAAGGGCTCCGGAAATTTCGACCGCCTGGGGTTCTTTAACGTGCTCTGACATCGCACAGTACACGGGCCTCTAGAATTTCGCCTTCATCAAAATTCAACTGCCACAGCCTATTGCATCATTGCACCGCAGTACTCTTTAACATAGAATCTAAATTATCTTCGATACTTAACTGCGCGTTGCCGCCTTCGGAATTGTACATGAACCAAATGAGAAAGCGAGTGTCTAGTAGAAAGCTAACAATTTATTCACATATAATACGAAAAGCGCAAAATAGAAACGTCAACACAGCAGTTATAAGTGGATCAATATATTGCCTCCGCTGGCTGAAGATATTGCATCTATAGAGCGGCAAATCTGCGATTCTGTGAAGCTCAGGATTGCGCAGCACTTTCATTGGTTTTCGGGCTTTGTCGAAACCGTAAACTAGAGAAGACAATACTTTGGGTCCAAGTGATATCGGCCCCGCGACACTCTGCGGCGGATGTTCGAAATGAAGGTGCCCACGCAACTTCCCGCGCGGTACTAGCTTGGCTTCCCAAACATTCGCAGGAAGATTATTATTCAGAGCTATTATTAAGCAATAGGGAATAACTCGAACACTTGAAAGTAACTACGGAAGCATGCGCCAAGCCTTGAAAATATCTAGACACAAACCAAGGGGTCATCCTAAGGCAAGATATACGATGGCATGATTTACTTCCGCGTGCCCTCCTTGAAAGCGTCATTCAAGGAGGGTATTGAGTGCGCCACACCTCATCTAGTTTACGTAACCACCATCAGACTTCTGGCCCAACTCG
>JARKHS020026693.1:0-15000 GCA_030143305.2 Amblyomma americanum | reverse complement strand
TTCTGCGTCGACCGCAACGTGATCAGTGACTCAAGTCAAAGAAATTACTGGGATCAAGGACAAGCTGGCGAAAGTACCCTGCTTACGCTTCGGGAACACGACGCCTCCACCGGCCTCGTGGTGGGCGCATACGTGATTGCCATCGGTGCAGCACTTCGTCAGCTCATCTCAGGAGTCTGAAAGCCACTCGCTTTTTTCTAGAAGAGGTTTTCTTCAGCGGCAAAAATACCGTAGAGCGCTGTCGGCCTCGAACTCCAGGCGGCTTACCTGTCCGTGAAAACTTCGCTGCTCCCTGGAAGGACGAAGCTTCTGACTTTTATATATTAAAATCCTCTCATCCATGTTTTCATGTCCTAAAGAGATTATGGTGCTGGAAATTAACTTCTCCATTCTATAGATAAGGCACCTCGGTTTTCTTTCTGATTTCCTCATTGAAGAAAAACACATGCGTTAAACGTCACTGCCGTCCCACTCAGCCACGCGGAGGCTATTGAAACGTCGGCCATTTTGTATGAAGAATGAGCTAGTAGTAAGCAGGAACTTGCACTGAGCTCCAGAGTAAGAAATCAGCGTGATTACAAGTGACATCACCACTGGTCGTTCCTGCTCCTTCGTCTGATTTTTCAGCGCGGATCCCAGAGACTAGGCTACATCGCCATTCAGTTGAGATCGGCGGCCACCACTCCTTCTCGGTGTAGACGTCACGAGTTTGACTCGAGTGGAGGCTCAATTTGGCAAGTTGGAGAGGCTTAAACGAGAAAAGGACGGTAATTTACACAGGTAGCTCGTGTTTTTATTACCGTTTCTTTCGCCCTTTTCGGTTTGCACTGAATTTTAAGTTTGAGTCGAGTGGCCTGAAAATTTTTTCATTCCGTTTTTCAGCACAAATGCGCCTTTTGCTGCGATTAAACGTCAACATAGACGAAAACCAAAGTTAATTTTCGCTGAGAACAAGAATGTGATGATGTTGTCCTCAGTGTCTCTTTAATTTACACTGATTCTCGAAATAAAACAGAGCGAATTGAGAAAACCTAGAATACTATAATAGAGAGACAGACAAAAAAATTGAAATTGCTATGAAACACAAACCGCCAACTAGCTAAGCATAAAATAAAATACTTCGACAAAATATTTTCGGCACTGTGGTTTGTTGTGGCGCATGCATTTTGATACCCTGGGCCCAGAGCGAGAGTATTCAGGGTTTTCGTCTCTTCCGTGCCCCGGACGCTTCTGCGGACGCGTGTAGTTGTTCGACCGGTTGAAACCATTTGTGCTCGGGACCTTGGCATCGAACAACACTATACGCCTCCTGAGTGCCGACGTCCCTCGTATAAAAGCCATCTTGAGTTGCGAGAACAGCAATGGGGAGGAGGAGACACTCTTGTCACTACTGCATTTTAGTCCAGACATGAACGCACGCCATTCCCGCTGTTTCTCCTGAACAGGAGATTGGAACGCTGTCTGGTATCAACGCTTCCTGCCGTCCAATTCTTACATCTAATCTTACATCTGAGCTTACATCTAATCGGCGATTCCGCCTCAGGGAGCTAAAAAATCACGATTTTCTTTGACATCGGCTAAGGAACGTAGCAAATGTTGACCGAGTCGTAACAAATCTTCATACCCACTATTTTTCAGGCTACGCAAGGAGGCCAGGTATTATTTTCTTCATCAAAACCGCGTTTTTTTTATAGCAAAGAGTCGCGATGAAGCGAAATACCGCCTGCACGCCTCACAATGAGAGGCTAAGAACTGCAGGCGAATTCTCCACCAGCGTAAATAATTGGCTTAAAGCAAGCCAGTAGGAAGGACAATGGTACTCTGGGAGCTTTTTTAAACAAAGAAATGACACCAGCTTTGATAGCGAAGCGCAAGGTTACAGAGCAGAGCCGCGCTTTTTCTGAACAAACAGCAAAACGTTCTTCTGAACAAGAGATGCAGATCCTTGCTCTCTTTCAGCAACTGAAATACTGAATAACTCTGGTGGAAACCAACTTCGACGATAAAATTCGAAAGGAAACCTTTCCCATCTTGAGATCAGTTTTAGGCGTCTATGCTTTTACCCGGCCTAGCTTCGAATATATTTATACTGCTGCACCCTCGCTATACAATAAGTTTGCTCCTAGTCTTCAACCTTCAATGCAATCGGGTGGCGATGCGGTGGAGGCCCTTTTCCAAGTGCTCGGGTTGCTGAAAGCGCTGTCAATAAACATTTACGAAGGACGCTGCTGAAGATACTCGACAAATAATGAATAGCTGGAATGTCGTCAACTCGTGTTGAATGCGCGCCTATTGTTATCGGATACAATTCTGAGCCAACTGTCTTTCCATCACAAGAAAATATCGACTCATAGATGTTTTTGTTCTTCAAGTCGCCACATGGTGACAAGGAGGAGAATGCGATGTTTATTTCGAACAACTGCATGAGATAACAAAGCATACGGGCATAAAAAAGCGAATCCCTTTTTAATCCTCAGTCCGGCAGTTCTGCGAAGACGGGCGCGCGATGAAGGTGTTTTGCTTGGCTGTGTTGGCAGTCAGTTTTCTGGGTACGTATTGCGAAGAGTAAATTTCAAGGCCAGGTGTATACCATGTGACCCACCTAAAGATAACCAAGCTTTGAAAAAAAAAAGGCGGAATCTTCTAGCCCAGTGAAGCCAAATGGCGGCTATTCGCAGTCGCTTGGCCTAGTCTGAACAATTTTTACGTTGTTCTATGTTAATTAATTTGTAACCACTTATTTGGTTCTTCAATATTTTCATCAGAAATCAAATTTCAATTCGAAAGCTTTATATGGTCTTTAGAAATGGTTGGGTAAAATTTTTGCGGCAAGCAGCCCTATACGCAGGTATATTTACCGGCCTTAAAATAAAGCTACCACGTTACAGCTCCTTGCCATATCCCTCGCCAAGTACATGCGCAGTGCCTCGTCGGGAACAACGCTTCAGAAAAAAGTGAATTTTGATCTCTCAGACGCGTCCTTGGACGCTGAAACAGTACAGCTGTCAAGTGGAAGCTTTTGCATTTGGCGAGTTGCCTTTTAGGGCCGGTAAAAAAGCATCTGTAGGCAAATTGTACCTGGGTGCAAATATTTTTTGTCATTTTTCAAGACGATCTACAACTTCTGAATCGATACTTTATTCCTCAAGCCAACAAATAAAGTATGGTCAATTAGATTTTACGAATTAATTAACCTTAGAAAACGAAAAATACAACAACCTAGGCAGCGCGACTCTCAACAACCCACATTTGGACCACTCCACTATAACACTCCGTCTTTTATAAAAGCTTCCTTGTCTTTAACTTGGACACATGGTATTTTAAAGTGTTTGTTGGAACCGCTACGCACGTTACTTCTAAATCTTTTTTGTTAATCGAGGATGCCTAGTGTACAGAATAAGGGCCAATTTTTATGGCGTTTATCTTTCTGGCTTGCTCTTTCGCTTGACTGCTACCTCAGGGTCTGCCGTGTCTAACCTCAGGAGTCAAAAATATCAGGCAGTGTACTTCGTTATATCTAACATCAAAAGCCTATGCATAGTTATGGCAAAAAGGCTAAAGAAGGAAACAGAAACAACTGCTACAACGTTACCGATACAAGGCTCTACGCCATTTGTCGGCTTTTGAGCAAACTGCTCATGCGTAACACCACCTTGGATCTCCGTTAATACAATAGCAAAAAAGTGACGAAGTGGTGAGAAGGCAGCTCACTGAAATATTACCCCATCATTTGCAGTCCATCTGGGAGCCACTGGAAAGGAGGTAACAAATGTGAAACACTAATAATTTTTCTCCGGAATCCTTCCCACTCTGCAAGTTACAAGCGCACGCTTGGTTGACAACTCTTTTTTAGCATGTCTACTAGAAAGTCTTCCTTCATTCAGCCAGCACTCATGACCTAATTTGAATAATTTATCCACGTCGCATATCGCTTCACAGGTGATGATAATCGATCGCACAAGTGATCTTGCGGCGCTAAAGCAAACCGCGCGCTTTTTTTGCTGCATCTACCCATTCTACGGAAGAGGGGTTGCAAAACCTGGAAATAGGGTTTCCTGTTCGGCGAAAACTATTATATATCAGCGACTTCTCACGACTGCAAGGCCGTAGCCAAGAGCAATCCTAGAGTCTTTTAAACCCATGCGGAAGCAGACACGGCACTTGTAGGGCACTTGCGTGATGAAAAAAATTGCGGTCAGATAAACCAGTGTCATTCAGTCGGCAATTAAGCAGCTTAATATAGCACTCAGAGCTTACTGCTAGGCGCTTGTTGCCTTAGGCAATGCGTTCATACTTGCACTGGCTAAGCGGCACCAGCGCTCTTTCTGTTGCCCCAAAGTTGGGAAACATCACAATGCGAAAGGAGGTTGTGTTTCGCAAGCATGCTGAGTTGTAGGTTTTGAAGCGCCTCGATTGAGTTCCCCGACTGAAACTTTATCTGTAACGAGTAATTCTCACTCGGCTGCTTCTGTGCATTCGCCTCTCAGGCTTAAACATATACGCGAGCTTCCACATGCTAGTCTTGTTTACTATGGCGTGAAAAGTTTGTTCGTCTGCAAAACATATCCTTATATGCCTGTGCCTTTTTTTCTCACTGGCTTGCCAACTTAATTTTTAGCCGAAACAAATTAATTTAAATGACGTTCTGCACAGAGTTAGGCCAGTCCGGTTATTTTTATTTATTTTCGGTGTTTGCACTCCGGTGTTTTCACTTTCGATGTATTGCGGCTGGCACCTTGAACTAGACAACAATAGGAACTTTCGCGTCAATACCTTATTTAACGATAATAAAAATGCAATGTTTCCCTTGTCCTTCTTCTTGCTAAATAGGAATCCTTCTATCTACCGAACCGATTTTGTAAACCCTCATTGTAACTAGAGAGCTTCATTTTACATTTTTCCTGGATGTTATTGAAGAGGATGCCATTTAAACTGGATGACAGACTCCGTGGATGGTCGACTGCGGTTAGCGCGAAGAGCAAACGGACAACGTGACGCCGACAAACAAAATTCTGCATGCAGTGTCATTTTTTTTTTATTTCAGTGTGGGTAAGGAAAAGAGCTTCATGAATGTCCTTTGGCCTATTTTGCATTTTCGTGCTGTGATAACAAAGGCCACGCCAACGAACTTGAGGCTTATATTTGTGATTCTACCAGCGCACGACCGTTATTTGACAGAGGCCTTAGTTGATTGCATGATAGTGCTACGTCGGACATTCTTAGCGTCACAGCGGACCTTTCTGCACATAACTAAAGAATGATCACCTCACTACAAGGCGAAAACTAAACGGGTGAGAGCCTGCGGAAAATACGTGCTCAACCAGCTAGCAGAATTTGTTACCTCTGTTTCTCAACAAAGTTGATTCTAAGCAACAGAAGTTCAACCTGTTAAAGTGCCGGAGAACAACAGATCGCTTATTAGTGCCCCTAAAAGTACTCGCCAGATGTTCTCTTTTTTTATAAATTTCGGTAAGACTCCAGAAAAATAGACTCCCTTGCCGGCAACTTGTGTGTGTTGACTTCAGCAACTAAAGTCACCACAACTAATAATAGTACTTTATTTACTTTCAGTCAGGTGGAGCATCTAGAGCATGCGTGGGGTGGAAAACTGCATAACAGCCCATGATAAGAAGGCTTGCAACCGCACAGTGCTTAAATCAAATCTCTGCATTAGTGTGGCAGTTTCAAGTTCCGGCCACGTTTATCAAAATATACAATGCCATAGCGCGGACCTGCTGTCGCGAGGGTCTTCTGAGATAATGCGTTAACCAATGTGGGTGAAATTCACTGACCGAATCACAGATCGTTTGCAATCTGCGCAGACGAAGATAACGGTAACAATATCTGTAGCATTGAGCGCACCCTCAGTATGGTCTCAATTTTTTACAGCTCACCGAGCATTCGCCACCTCCACGACTCGCACCCAAGGTACGTACACATTTCTAGCGTCTAAAAATTCTAACCAATTTTGGGCAATTCCGTCGACCTTTTACTTGAAAGCAAAGGCACCCAGGCACGTCAACACAATACAAAAGTAACCACTAAGGCCCAAAATCCCCTTCAGTAATCTTAAAAGATGGTCTTGAGCTCATATAATGGTTGTATATACTTTTCTTTTGGCCATTGAAGCTACAGTGTCAGTGACTGCTAATGACTAATTATGCCAACACGGCTTCGGGCAATTTCTAAATAAGTAGTCGCCAAAAAGCGATCAAAAGCCAAGGCTCCCAGTTTTGGCTATAATCATGCAAGTTTCATTTCGCTTAGGATCTCGCTCAAGACCTCGCTCAAGGGCCGCAGCAGCATAATTCTGCGCTATCGAAAAGCATCCAACTATTGTTCAAGTTAACCTCGGGTCTCCATTGCACCGATCGCAATTTTCCGTTCAAGCCTCATTCACTGAGCTCGCCTTAGCTCTACATGCTCCTTCTTAGATCCTTAATCGGCTCTTACAGTAATAAGTTTCACTATCTATATTTTGTGCGCTTTTACCTACTGGTTTACAACACACATCTAAGCTACACATGGACGCAGGACACTGTTTTGACAAGGGCAAGTTCGATGGCCACAGGTGTTTTGAGACCAATTTCAATCAAGAGGAAAGGAAATGGGAAGAGGTGCTCGTTCTGGCATACATGACGGAAGCCAACAGTGACCGAAACCAAGAAGCATAGGAGATATCTTTTCCATTTTTATTTTTTAGTTTTGAATTTTTCATCAATGGGAGATTAATAAAAGCAGAAGAAAAAATAATTGTGCTGCCGGTTCGATCTGGTGAGTTCGGATCCTACCGGCGGCAACGTTGTTTTTGTTCTCCTTTTATTAATCTCCCATTGAGGAAAAACTACATAATTAAGAAATAAAAGAGAAACGACATCCCCTACGCTCCCTGATTTCGGTGACTGTTGGCTTCTTTCAATCAAGACGGCGAATTTTAATGGAACAGTGTTAAAGGTTCTGTCCAGCGAAAAACTCGGTGTCGGCGTCGTTGAAGGGAGCGGGAGTGAAAATTCGAGATGGATCGAATATGTTCCCACTTCACACGAGAAGTAGCGGATTTTAAAAGTGATTAAAATATTAGAAAAACGGTGATTAGAAGCTCGCAACGTGACTCAACCGTCATTGTATATATATGGAAGCTATATGAATTACTTAGCAAAACACGTTGCGGGGCTAGTTGGTTATGCATATTCTTTCGTTAAAATTTAAGCAGCGCTAACTTTTAGGACGAATACACAGAAGACATGACAGGACAGCGCCCGTCCTGTCATGTCTTCTGTGTATTCGTCCTAAAAATTAGCGCTGCTTAAATTTTAACTATATGAGTTACGCTGAAAAGAAAATTGCAGTGACTAGTTGGGAATCCAACCCCTGACTCTTGGGTTGTGAGGCAGACACACTACCGCTAGGCTACGCAGGCACTTTTTTCCTGTCATGGTATTTACTACACCAGGTCAAGTGTGTAAAGAAGCGAGCTATATACACAATGTTTACAAAGGACTCGCCTAGCTGCTGCACCACTCTAACTTGACAGAAGACAGCACAAGTAAAAGGGCGGCAACGATAGACACCACATGAAGAGCGGAAAATCGGTCAGCTAGAAAGTCTCTTTCATCGTATATATCCCTGAGTTGGAGCATCATTCGGCTAAAATGGCTTCTGGGCGAAACAAGAGGATAAACGTTGCAGTCTAACATGCGCGTTTTCCACAGGCTATAAACCCCAATGAAGGAAAACATGTCATAGGATTCGTAAACAGGTTTAAAAATTTAAAACAAAGCCATTCTTCAGCACCTTTTGCACTACACCCAAAAACAAAATCGCATCCTTGCAGTTAATATAAAGCTGTGTTCAATGGTTTCAGGTACACTGCCCAGACGACTGTTAACAGAAGGCAAAAAACGTTTTTCATATGAAGCCACGTGTAAACAGCGAGAGCTTCGGTGTGTAATTTATGGAAAAAAAGTTTTGGTGCAAGAAGAAATAGCCATTTTGCGCACTCGCGTTAACACATCATGATTCTTGAGGCTCAACTACACAGAACGACGCAATGGCGGGCGGAAAGAGCATCATTATCAAATCCGTGTATTGACTATTATGCGAAACTTAGTATAAATGCTCGTTAGAAAATCGAACTTCCAAAACCTCCACACATGCTCTAACTTCCTGCATAAAGCCTAGTAAACAGGGGGCTCAGTAAATTATGAAGAAACCACTAAGTTTCGAAACAGGGTCATGAAATTAAAGTTCGAGAATGCTCTAATAATCGGATGGGACCCGTAACAAGAAAAGAACAAACGGTCAACTAACTTTCTCAAATACAGGTGAACTATGACCAATCCTTCTGCACAAACAGGCCTGAAAAGATTATCACGTCGCATCGGTTCGAAACTAGATGCCCAAATAAAAGTCGGAAATATTCAATAAAAACGCTAGATGTAATGTCTGGAGCAGTGCAAGACCTGGAGTACATAATAAACTTTTCTTGTCAGAGAGTTGCAATCCTCAGCACGACCAAAAATCGAAAACCGACGTGGGAGAAAACACAGAGAAAAACACTGAATGGCCGGAAACCGCTGCTTCCAGGAATGTAAACTTATATGCATGAAGTGGAACGAAAGATAGTTGGAGGGCATACAAGCTCATTCTATTGCGGCACATTGTAGCGGTGTTGAGCTTATGAACCGAACCACAGGTTCGATCTTTTGTAGCGATTCTAGTGAGCGCCAGAGGCGATGCTACAAAGATATCTTTTCGATACAGCTTTGTCAGTGCTGTGCTTGTCAATACAAAGAAAATCAAGATCGTCAGAATATGCAAGCACTTCGACTTTATTACACACAACAGAGAAGTCATGGATGTTACTGTTATACAGAACGCTCAAACAAAGCGGCTCCAGATAAAGGGGCAAAAAGGAGCGGGAACATCGGGCTGCCTTGCTTCGCAGGAGAGCACATTGGCACGGGGTTTGACAAAAGTCCATAAAAACTTAAGGGAGACTAACAATTGCTGCAGCAAGGTTGCACCCCTTTCAGTGCAGTATACCAAACATTTGCTCGCTATAAAAGAGAACACAGGAATGAATGGCGAATATGGTCAACGACTTCGCATGATCGATCTGAAGCAAAACAATTTGATCTTAAGAACCGAAGCAAGTTTCGACAATTGTGCGCGCAATGTGTACAGTACTTTGAATTGCGCGGCCTCTCAAACCGCACGTGTGGTAAGGGCAAATGGGAACGAACATTGCGTATTGTAGGCGATTTGATAAAACTTTCGCAAAAATTTTGTAATCTACGTTGGCAAATGTGGATTGAAAAATTTTAGGCCACGCTGGCACATTCGTACAGCTTACTTAAGTATATCATGCGCTCTTTCATATAAAGATAGCGATTACAAAAGAGGAAGCAGTGGACTTATGCGAAACAGGCAGATGATTGACGCGGTAGAACTCATAGAGTAGACAGTAGAAGGAGGAGGGAGAGTAGTGCTTAATCTCGCATTACACACTGGTAACTGTCCTGTGAGGTTTCTGAAAAAGCCGTCGAAGATCTACGCCATTCCCTATTCAATGTTTGTGCCAGTTATTCGAAAACTGTTCTAAAACGTGAAAACGCATCCAATTCATGTCGAATTATTTTCAAAAGTCACTCTTTCACTCGCACTACCAAGCAAATTCAAGATTGTTTGATTTGGTATTTCAAGATCGTAAATAGGCGCACACCTCTCCTTTTAGTTTTTGAAATAGCAATGCTTCAGGTAGCCTGGGATTGATGCGATAAAATTATTTTCATTATGGGAATTTTATACAGCATATCTCGGTAATCAAACATGAAAATCGGTAAAACTGGTTGCAAAAGGGTACCATGTTAAGTATCAGTTTTCTGCCAAGAATGCTATCCCTCGCTGAATTACCACTCTAAGCACTCGCGCTGCAAATCAGTAAAAACGAACAAGAAAATTGAAGTGAAGGCAAAGGCCCGTCGTTTCAGCATACATTTCTTTGTATAACACATTTTCTTCACTCGAAATAAGCCAACTACATGTGAATGTTTTAACTTTATCCACAATTCTATATCCTTTCGCGTATCTGCTCTTCTTTAAATCAAGCTGCCGACAAGTTTGCAAGTTGTCCGAAATTTAAGCCGGCACGTTTTGTTATAAGCATGCAGACAAGAGCAAAGAAAAAAAAAGAATTTCGCTCCACGACCTGGAAAGTCCAAATGGCTACTCAAACCAAAGAAGCACTAGTTAAATATTCTGTGGGTTCATTATTCTCTTGAGAACTTGCCTCAAACGTGCGACACATATTGTGCTTTCTTCTATATGCCACAATACTTTGCCCGTCTGTTGCGCCGTAGATTTTCACACACGTAAGAAGCTATACACGAAGAGGTTTAACCTGATCCTTTTTCGCCAGAACGTTGTAAATCTACAGGCACACAGCTGTCCCGAATTTTAGCCACGTTACGAGCATAGGCTCCTGCGCATTTGCACAATGCGAGAGGCAAGTGCAAACATGAGCAGCAATGATTTGTCGTAGGGGCTCCGCACTAGCTATGCAATGAGACGGATATCGCGGTTTACTCTAAATTTGTAATACAAACTTTGTCAGCTGATTTTTGAATGATCTTAAGATAAAAACGACTCCCAAGTCAAGGTGCAGTTTTAGAAGCAAAAAAAAATAATAAAGGAAACATTCGACAGAGGCCTGCTTGTTAAAGGAAACAAAGATGAAGCAAAAGATCCTAAACCTCGGCATCGGAAAATGCTCCGATTTTAACTAACCATTCTTGCTAACCCACGGGCACGTAACCACAAGCTTCGTACTAATAGAAAAATTACTTGCAAGATAGAACTATGCACGTCTATTAAAAAAATATAGGGCACACTTAAGCTCCGCCTTAAAGGAGTGACGCGATATCGCAATGTGTTAATTCCCAAATACGCAGAAGGCCAGTTCTCTAATTACAGTCATAGATCTCTGGGAGTCCTCATACCCCTCCTGGCGCAGTGGTGCAGCGGTTAAGCGATGCGCCACTGCCTTGCTATGGAAGGTGCTGAGGATAGTGGGCCTTGTGCGGCCCAGGTTGGTCTTCCCACCATGTTGGTCACCACAGCATTTTGGAAAAGGCAGTTGCTGCTGTAGATCTCTCCCCAGAATAGGGTCTCTGAGAGTGCTGCAGTGGAACTGCCGTTCCATTCAATCAGCTTTCACTGATTTAGTAACTCTTTCAAATCGATTTTCTCCTCATGTCATTGCGCTTCAAGAAACCTGGTTGTCGAAAGAGTTTTCATTTCAAATGGAACATTATCGAATTTTTAGAATGGACCGCCCATCAAGGGGGGGCGGTTTGCTTCTCCTGGTTTCATCCAGATTTTGTCACAAGGCACGATTGGTGTTTCAGCGGGTGGACGCTCATTGCGAAATTCAGGCAGTGGATCTTTCAGTTCCTGGTTTCCATCCCATTACTGTCGCAAATGTATATTTTCCATCTGGGGTTCATGACTCACGGCCATTAGATTCCTTACTCTCTGTCAGCAGATCACATGTGTTGCTGGTTGGGGATTTCAATTCGCATCACTTGACTTGGGGTTATCGAACAGACCAGTGCGGTTTGCGTTTATGGGATTGGGCTTGTGTGAATAACCTAAACTGTCATAACTCGGGTTTTCCGACCTTTCTCCGTGGGCACTCCCGATCAGCATTGGATTTAACGTTTTCAACCCCAGGGGTAGCAGTTTCCTCCTGGACTCCGGTTGACTGTGCCACAAACAGTGACCATTTCCCACTCACTTTTGACATTGTGTGTCCGATGACTTCTATCGGCGGATTCAGTTGCACCCTAGTCGATTACAACAAGTTCAAAAGTTCACTCAGTTCAGAACTACACTCTTTGCCGAATTGGTCTCAGGAGAGCAGGGTGTTAGGCTTATGCTCTATTTTAGATCGGGTACGGAGGCAATCAGAGTTTACAGTGTGCGATAGCATAGGCACTTCTCAGAGCCCTTGGTGGAATGCAGAATGTTCAAAAGATTATAGGCGGCGCAAGGCAGCCTGGAAGAAACTTATCCATAATCAATGTCCCCGGAATTGGATCGATTATAAGTTTCTTGCAGCTACCTTCAAGCGCACAGTCGCTAGGGCAAAAGAAAAATATGATGAAGAGAATTATGCCCATCTATCAAAATCTAATAACAGACAAGCCTTGTTTCGATTTCTGAGGTCAAGGAACAGGCTGCCAGCGCCTAACAACATCCCCTCTAATGTGCTGACTCCAGTAGAGCTTGCCAGGTCATTAGAAGAAATTGGCAAAGGCTTGGAACACCGTTTTTCGGCTGCGCTATCTCGCCCACAACTGCTTGGGAATCACTATGATGATTTCCTTAATGTCTCGGTTTCTGAGCTCTCCCAGGTGATAAATCGGTTACCTTCTGCAGCTCCTGGTCCTGACAGTGTCACCTCTGCGATGATTAAAATACTGTTCGACGAATCCCCCAATGCTATATTGGAGCTGGTAAATTACTCTATTAGAACCCCATGGATCCCGGATGTATGGCGTGTTTCTAAAATTATCCCGGTGCTTAAAAAACCAGGCGAAGGGTTGGTCTTAGACAACATTCGACCAATTTCATTGACATCGAACCTGGTGAAATTGGTTGAACGCGTGCTGTATGGACGAATCATGCCCATTATTACTGAAAAGGGACTACTTAATCCCTGTCAGATTGGTTTCAAGCCTCGGTGCTCTATATGGTGTGCGCATACTGACCTCGAAAGCCGTGTCCGACTGGCGCGCCGGCGTCGACAGTATGCTGCGCTGGTAACTCTTGACATCTCGAAAGCATATGACAGTGTCGAACATGGGCCTCTGATGTACAGACTACGTGCTCTGGGATTGCCAAGTTATTTTGTGGAATGGGTATCAGCTTTCCTGGCTGACAGAGAATTTTATTGTTGTCAACGCGGAGTTTCTACAAGGAAATTTCATCAATCTAGAGGTGTGCCTCAAGGTGCAGTTCTCTCCCCTGTTCTATTCAACCTCTTACTCAGTTCGATTCCGACTTCCCCTGACGTGACTACGTACGTGTATGCAGACGATATAGCTTTCTTTGCTGCTGCGAGTGATTTACATTCTGTGTATATGGTTTTACAGTCATATTTAAATTCCCTTGACCGATGGTTATCTGAATTACACTTAAGTCTTAATGTAAACAAGTGCGCTTTATTACCTTTTCCGGTTACTCAACAGGTACACATTTCATTGTCTTATCGTCATCATGTCATTCCTCAGGTATGTTCCCTAAAGTATCTCGGGGTAACTTATGATTCCTCTCTCTCTTGGCGGCCACATATAGATCAGGTTGCTGCGAAAGGGATTCGGGCGGTAGGCCTTCTGCGAAGGATGAGTAGCCCTCGCTGCGGTTTGCGCAGACATGCTCTGCTGCTGATTTACAAAATGTATATCCGGCCAATCTTGGAATTCGGTTGCGTTTTGTTTTCTGGAGCAGCTGCATACAAAATGCGCCCACTTCTGTTCTTAGAGCGAGAAGCTCTGCGCCTGTGTTTGGGCCTCCCTAAATACGTGGCAAACAATGTTTTGTATCTGGAAGCGCGGGTGCCGTCTCTTACTGCAAGGTTTCGCCTTTTGACAGTACAAACGTTTTTAAAGTTTTGTGACTCGGACCAGCATGCATCCGCGTTGATCTTCCTAAGGCAGCGAGCGGAGTTCTTGGGTGTCGGATGGTCTCGCCTTCAAACTCCCCAAATCTGTTTCGTTGAATCTTTGCTGGGCCCACTGAATGTGCGAATACCTGAAATTGTTCCGGTGCGGTCCATCCCTGCAAATGTGTCTATCATCTACGATGATATTTATCCACGTAATGCAAAATTACTGCCTTTCTCATGGTTAAATGGTATGTTGCAGGATTATTTGTCGACCTTCAGCTCACATGTTGCAATTGCGACTGATGGCTCGGTGTGTGCAGAAAAGGCAGGTGTAGGTATTTACTCCCAGTCCCTTGACTGGTCTTTTTCTCTCCGTCTCCAAGATTTCACTCCTATCTATCTGGCTGAGTTTCTAGCAGTGGTTCTCGCTTTGCGAAAGGTACCAATTTCTTTATCAGCAGTAATAATAATTACGGACTCGTTATCTTTATGCACTTCCCTCTCGGCGTCCACTGAATCGCAGCTCTTTCGCATTCTAAAATTCCTGATCCCTCCACACATCACATTAATTCGATTTCTTTGGGTTCCTGGGCACAGGGGTCTTCTATTAAATGAATCAGCTGATGCTTTAGCGAAGGCAGCCCTGAGTGGACCGATTGTTGACCCGCTTCCAAAAACTGCTTACATCACGGTGGCACGCTTCCGACGGTACACTGTAATGAACGAACTGGGTGCATCAGCGCTTACTTCCTTGGACGACTTCCAGCACCTACTGTTCCCATGGAGAAGCTCAGTCTGGCGATCGCGCAATCTTGAAGTTTCCTTCACGAGGCTTCGCTGCCGAGTACCGCAACTAAATTTTTACCTATACAGGCCTGGTCTGGCGATCTCCCCATTGTGTCCGTATTGTGCGGAGCCGGAAACAATAGAGCACTTTCTTCTTTTTTGCCGTCGTTACTCATCGATTAGGAGGCGACTATTAGAAGTTCCAATACAGAATCTCAGTTTGCGCCTGTCTTCTGTGGTTGTTCTGTCCCTTGGCGCTTCTATGCTTGGCCATACCAATGGGAATGTTTGCTCTGCCGTTCAAAATTATCTACTGGAATCAAAACGTCTACCTTCATGATCTTTCGTCCTGCCCCTCCCATTATCAGCTTCTGTATTTCGGTTTTTACAACCACTTATAGTAATCCCTACCCCTTCTTTGCCTAAATTTTAGTTTCTATGCCCCCCTAACCTCCTGCAACCTCCTCGGCTACGAAAACTGTGTGATCCAAATTTTGGTAGGTCATCCCATGCTTGCCACATGCAACTGGTCATTTAAATAGCCA